>APFE031479082.1:188092-288474 GCA_000404065.3 Pinus taeda
ATATATATTAAACTTAATAATTTGTAAACATTTATCTTAATCTCACCGCTAAACTCTAACAATTGTAATGAAGTTTATACATTATTATGATGTCTTGGGATTTGAATCCAAATCTAAGGAGCGCTACTACATCAAGGGCACATTTAAGACATTTTTTTCAGACAAGAGAAGTCTTTTTGCCTTAAAAAATAACTTTTTATTTTAGTTATTTTACATTAAAATTTAATATCAATCGAATTGTCTTAAATATAAACTTTAAGACAAAAACAGTTTGACACAAAAATATTTTAAGATAAACTTTATATTTAAGACAAAAATTGATTAAGACAAAAGTTTGAGACAAAAATATTTTAAGACAAAATTTTATATTTAAGACAAATAATTTAAGATGAAAATATTTTGAGATAAAATTTTATATTTGAGACAAACATTTAAAGGCAAAACCTCATATTTAAGACAAAAGCAATGTAGGACAAAATTATTTTAAGACAAAACTTTATATTTAAGACAAAAACAATTTGAGACAAAAATATTTTAAGACAAAACTTTATATTTAAGGTAATAGCCACTTTAGATGAAACCTATTTAATAAAATTAACAATTAGGACACAAACATATCAATTCAAGGCAATATTATCTAACAACTACAAAATTGACTCTGATAGTGCACCCTAAGTCTGCGAGATTGTAGAAAACTATTGTCTTGCACATATACCGAGTTTGTTATTTTACTTACTAGTCACATTATGTTATGTAAAGACAACAATTTGTTGGGATCTTTTTTTTTTGGGGTAGTCAACTAAGAAGAACATGAGAAATTTTACTGACAAGATTTTAGGTACATCAATTCTTCTTCTATCCCTTTCATATCTATTGATACAATTAGAGACAACTTGTTTATCGTTGCATTCAACACCACTTCATTGAGGGTGATTTTAAGACAATTTTTTAAGAGAAAATAAATATTTTGTCTTCAAATTTTCAATACGAGGCGCTAGTAAAAAAAGGTAAAGGTAAAGGATTAGGGGTGTGTCTACTAGAATTCACCAAGTGGTTAGTTTACCATGGTTGTGAAGTGATATTCAACAAAGGAAAAGAGTTCCTAAGACACATAGCCACGGGATAGGTGAAGCAGATAATGGTTTCTGTGAAGAACCTAGATAAGCTAGATGTGGAAGACCATGTTGCATTTAGCACTAAGGCAGAGAAATTGTAGGTCGCGATGTCGATGAACTTTGGCACAAAACACTTGGTCATTTGCATCATGGTACGTCGAATATTATACAAAAAATAACCACTGGCCTCCATAAAGGAGCACTTAAGAAATAGGATTTATGCAAAGGATGTACGTTGGAGAAGTACATAAAATCTGCATTCCATGATCAGGACAACAATGTAGATGTAGTCCTAGAAAGGATACATTAACACTATCAGACAAAATAATTTTGTCATTTATATTGATGAATTCTCACAGAAGTGTTGGGTCTTATTCATATGGAAAGATGCGACATTCTCCAAGTGTGTAGAATTCAATACACTAGTTGAAAAAGAAGGTAGCAAGGAGGTGAAGCTCTATTGTAGCGGCTGCAAAATCCTCCAAAATTTTGGCCTGCACTTAAATTTCGGATCCTACTATGGATATTGTGAGCGACCATTTCTTATTCACTTATTGGTATTTTAATGATCTTAAGCTCCCCTTTTCGATCTTAAGAGTCATTCATGATTTTATCTTTACATAGAGCTTGTCATCTTTGGGAATGGGGGTTATCACTTGTCATGCAAAGAGAGGTTTGTTTTGATTCAGGGGGAAATATTTATGAGAATGGGTTTTCCTCACCATATAGGCATGTTTCAGACTCATTTCACAGAATCTTACGTGAGTGTTTCCTTTATCCTCCCAAAGTCTATCACCGGAGCCCCACTTATCGTAAGCTGCCACAAAGGTTGTTGCATTAAGCGAAGTATGTATTATATGTTCTAGATGGTCTATGTTGTATCACTAAGTTTTCAAATGTGTGATTGCAGTCAAGTTTTATCATTGTTCACATCAATTCAATTGATCCCACACTTAGCCAATTTTCAGAGTTTCCTTATCAACCTAGTCTCATCCAACTTCCATTAACTACGCACTTCACATGTGTAACCCTCAAGATTTTACCTTGCCTATTGGAACTGTACAATGCGCAGAAATCCCAACCTCCCTTAGCATTCCAAACTACGCAGTGGTTTCCTTCAATGTCCTTCCCTCACCCGAAACCCAATGTCTCCAAAAACTGTGCAATTTTGTCCCTTGACTACCCAGATTACCTTGCATCCTGAATTTTTGTAGATGTGTCCTACAAAGGCCTCATCCCATAGTAATGCTTTTCATCTAGCTAAAACTTGTAAATGTGCCATCCTAGGGCCTCATCCCGTAATAGTTACTGCTCACTGAAACTACACAATTATGTCTCTCAGTGGCCATGAAGAAAGATGACATGATAGATGACTCTCAAGGAGATGACGATAAAAATAAGAAGACCAAGGGACCCAAGGTATGATAGAATATCAGGACTATATTAAAACTCCATCTGAAGCATAACCCTTTGGAGGCTAGGTATAGAAAACAAAGCACATTCTTTGAAATACACCTCTTACTGTAGCTTAAAGGTTTGCTTATCATTGTCATATCATTATGTCTTTAATGAAATGCATGGTTGCAAGAAATGAAAGTAATTCCATGTGCTTCCTCTACGTGTCTTCCTCCCTTTCACTTGTTTATTACATAGCTTAGAAGATGAAGAGAAATACCACCTGTTTATTTAAGATACGGAGGTTGTGACCAACATGATCTTATGACTAACCAGGCATGGTGTAAGGCATCCTAAGTGGGATGAAATATGTTTGATAATATCTATATAGTTAGTACACTCCTTTGCATTAGTCCTTTGCATTAATCCTTGCTTTGTATCTTGCATGTACCCTCCTTGCTTGTTAGATTTGGGTACATGCTGCCAACAGTCTCTTAGCTCTTTCCTGACAAAGTGGGGGAAGGAATTTCCTTCAACCTGTTTTATTCAAGGCTCTTCATAGGAAGTATAAAGCTAATAGAAGGAGACGTCGAATATCACTATCAAACTCTTGAAAATACTTCGCATGTTCGGATCTATCCAAACAATTAAGTTGCCACTCAACAACATTGTCAATCTTGGAAGACTCAAGAAAGATCACATCTCTAGATATTATAAAATTCTTATTCACTTCACCATAGAGATGATATGCTTTGAGGGTATGAGTACCCAAAGAAAATACATTTGTTACTCCTTGCATTGATTTTTCTCATCTTTTCCTTGGGTATGAAGGCATAACAGGAGGAACCTAAAACCCTAAGATGCCTCACCAAAGGAATATAGCCATAACACATTTCATAGGGAGTCTTGCTTCTAATAACAAGAGATGGACAAGTAATCCAAGAATGCAAATCTCTAACTAAGTGCAGACACAAAAAAATGCAAGTACATAGCAAACCAATCAAAATGAAAATTCAAGAAATGACACAGAACACACACACATACAAATATATGCGCTCAAATATTCAAGGAAAGAAAAAATTCAAGGTACACAAAGAGGTGCATATGAAAAAAACAAGGGACTAATATGAAAAAGTCGGAAGTGCATTTTTTTAGTGCAAGAAAGGAGAGCTTACCCATAAGGAGTGTGCAGTGTAATCACAACTGGATGCCTTGCTATATACTCAAAAAGTCTGTGAACCTCCAAGCAACAAAACAAACTGTAAAATGAACTATTGGGGAGGGATTATATTTATAACTAGCTCACATGTGTGAGTTTGTTGGGCTTTTGAAGTGCACCCCACACATATTCTTATGACAAGTGGGGTCGACTAATGTTTCGAGATGTGTCTCCACTCATCATGATTGGCATTGATTTTGAGAGGTGAACTAGATTTCCAAACAAAGGTGCACTACAAAGGGAAAGAGCATGAAGCTTGTGAGGGAAAAGTGTGTTTACACTTAAGGATTTTTAAAGAAAACTAGAAGGAATTGAAACATTGAGGGGATTTCAAACAAGTTCAGAGTGAACTTGACCACTTAGGCATATCAAGAATATTATCAATAAGAGCTCCAAAAATTATATGAATTCACAATTTTGGAGGGGTTGTAGTAGCTAAAACATATGCATAAAATCATTCAGTGAAGAATCAAAGGAATACTCAATGAGTGAAAGAATACCTCTGAGTTACACATTTCTATAATGTCCATCTTTTTATAAATATTATTGAAACCACACATGAGAAGTGTAGAAAGGAAGCATTGAGAATGCCTCTCTTTGTGTTGTGTGCATCCATTGTGGCCACACTTTCGATGAGAACCATCCTTGGATCAATGATGTGAAATATATGATATCAAATTATATGTGGATGAAGGATATTGGACTTCATACCTACACCATTGATATCCTATAAGATATTTTCTCTTTCAGGTTGCTTGTTATGTATTGTAGTTGAGACATCACCCATAATGATTAGGCATACTCTAGGTTTAACGAGACTTTAATGGAACTAATGAGCTAACTTCATGAAGGGGAATGACCTTCCTGATGCCACCCTATAATGTTGAGTGAAAAATTCCCTCATGGCTACATGTTTTAAAGTGGTTATGGCCAAATGCAAGAATGAATGTAGTGTAGCTAAGACTATGGTGAGGTAGAGCATGGCTCACACTTCATGAGTTGTAGACAACACATAATATTCATTACATAATTACGCTTGTGGAATTCAACTTTGGAATGTAAAACATGTTAATAAAAAACAAATGATGACTTATGAAATGAGTATATGTATGCACTAATATGCTAAATGGATATTATGGCATATGTAATGTCTATTTATAATGTGAATAATAGAGTTGGATGCAATGGTTTTATAGTATTGATATGCATTTTAATCAATATTTAATGTGAATTTATGATTTTCTTTTCATGACTATGAATAGGGATGTAATGGTTCACTTAAGTATGTGATAAATGGACTACTAGTCATAATTATTAATAGTGTTCATAGAAAATTCATAGACGAGCCTAAAATTCTCTAAGTTTATTGAATTGATCAAAGAGTCTTGTGGATGATATGGACATTGAGACAAAAATATAAGCCTGATTTCAAAAAATGATACTTAAGGGAAAGAGTATTCTCAAAACATATGGAGGAAAGTATTAAAGATTTCACTAAAGAACTCTCGAGTTGGTAAAGTATACTAAAGAAACTAAAGGAAAGACCTAGAATATGGTAGTGAGATGAAGGAGTATGGATACATTCAATAGATATATTGCTAGGGTGTGATAGAGACATTCAAATTTATTGAAATCACGAGCCTTATTTGACATTCATAGATAGATTGCTCCTCCCATGTGTCTTATAAACAAAAATCAGAGGAGCACAGGCGCTCAACTAAACTTCGTGAGGTTAAGGAAATTAAAGAATGTGTCCATTCTTATTTGATGTCAAGTAGAAGTATTATATATAACATTATTTTCTCCTTGTGATAATTAAAGGACATGTAGATAGAAAATAATCTTAGAGGAAGAATGATAAGTATAAACATGTCAGAATTAGATCCTTATGAGATTAATACTAGTTATTATCCTTATCTTAGAAACTCAACATATCTAAGGATTCTTACCTTAGAAAATCAATTTCTCCATATCCTTAGAGTGTTCCAAGTAATATGCCCTAGCATAGATTATTAGTTAGTTAAAAGTGATCCACTTTATAATTAAGCTTTCCCTCTTACAGGCATGCCCCATTTCCTAGAACTGCTAAGTGCTCCTAAAAGAGGCCTTGTATTTCACTTTTTATTTGCTAAACCACTCCTTAATTAAATAGCTACAAACCCAACTTTGAGTATCGAAAAAAAGCATGTATTGCTACTAATAGCTATAATAAATCAAAGAAATTGAGATCAAAGGGTAGGATCTATTCTCTTTGAGTGAAGTGGTGAGGAAAATGATGTTGCTACACTCCATTCTGATAGAGGAGCAAGATGTTGACATTATGAAAAAATCTTTTCCAAGAGGAAAGTTTGAATTTCATAAGTGCAAGATACGGGTGGTTGGTAATCCCATTCTTGTAGAGAGAGAGTCTTAAACAATGTAGCAATACATTCTTAATTTGATGCTTCCTTGATTAAATTGAGAAAATTTGAATTTCCACATCAACGGACAACTTGGATGTAGTTAACTTGTGTGACATGGCTCTTGACACCTCATTTACTCAATAAATTCGAGTTGGAGGAGTTAAAGTTTAGTTAAGAATGTATGATTGCTAATTTGTAGCAATCAAAGTCAGTTATCTCAAGTTTTTTTCAGTTAAACTAGTTCCAACTACTTGAGGAACTAGTGGAAGGCCAATTGTGTAGTGGGACTTCAGTCAAACTTAGTGATCATCCGATTAATTGATCAATCAACCCAAAATATCTAGTGCATGGAGAATTCAAGTTCCCTAGCTGTGGTAAAGATTCCAAGTTAGTGTAACATCAATTGTAGACTAGCCTTGATTGTACAAGTCTTGCATGCAGTGAGATGATCAACCTTGGGAATTTCACAATCCATTTTGTAAAAATTCCTAAATAATAGGGGCCTAAATTACCAAGGAATTGCACAATGAAATATGGGCTCAAACAGAGGCAGAAATTTACTAAGTCTGGGTTAGAGATTTCAATGAGCAGAGAGACAGGTTATTCACTTACAAGTTGTTCTCAATTGAGAAAATAAATTGCAATACATTTCTATTCATCATATTAAGGTAAGCAGACATTGGGGTTTTTGGCATATTTCTTTCCCCGGGAAAAAAATTGTGTGCATGTGTGTTATTTCTTATTACATGTATGAAATTTTTGTTTTAAATTGTGAATTAACTTCCGGAGAGCAATAGAGTATGTTTGTGTCTTGTGATTTTGATTAAAACTTCATGAGTAGTTGCAACTATATACCATAATTTCTACAAGGATGGCAGAGGCAAATTATATATATATAATTATATATATATATATAATATATATATATATATATATATATAGATTATATAATATATATATATAATATATATTATATATATATATATATATTATATATTATATATATATATATATATAATATATATATATATATATAATATATATATATATGAATGCCTCTACAGTCCACCAATTGTGCATGAACAAAATTTTGGGTTTCCCCACTATCCACCAGGATGGATACACATTGTCCCTACACTTTGCCTCTAATTGCCAAAATTGCAAAATTGGGATTTTCCATGTCAAAATTTTAATTCAAGACTGATCATGCATCGGAAGGCCATTAACACAATATCAAGACATAAAAGATGAATAATTAACATAATACCAAATACAATACATACATTGAGTTTTATCTCATAGGTATCTAGATGCTAATTGAGCAAGTTCACACGAAAAGAGAAAGGAAATGTCATCATACATTGTCCAATTTTTAATCAAAAGCATTATCTTGGATAAGGGAGAATTAACATTTAGTTTCTTTCTCATATACAAAGGCAAAATTACGAAGCCATTCCAAATTATTTTCGTGAAGCAATGTTGTTGTAAAGGGTGTTAGAAATATTGCATTATAGGTAAGACCTTCACACCATACTAGATTGTGTTAACCAAAGCATGTTGACCATGTCCATTGATCTCAAATTTCATGAGCATGTTCAATGAGTGACAATAAATGAGGGGTGTCAGAATGGCTAATAATCATAGTTTATAGTGGATGATTGTCGTCGTACATAACAACCGTGATCCAAGTCATTTGTTTGGTGCCTAATTTTGGTGAATAATTGTATTGCATCATGGTAGCATATCTTGCCTTTTTTAAAGAAAAAATATATTGAAAACAAATTAAGTTATGTCTCATGCAAATTTTCAGTATTGTTGTGTTGTGAGTGGTCTGCATATTATATGTATCATATATCTTTAATCAGTTATTTCAATCCTACTTTAAGAAACAAAGGAAGAGGTGAAGCACCTTGCCATAAGAAGGACTCCCACCAACTCCTCTCCTCGTTGCAATCTTTCAAATGTAAGCCCATAAATCAAACACATGCCCTTGTTTCATTAGTTTGGAAACCCTTGGATGGATCTGACAATGAACTCCTCCCAACCACTACCTTAACCATCTATTGAATGCCTTTGATTGGTATGTGTAAATGATTTTGATTGATTCATGGAGAGGTGTAAAATATTTTGCATTGACATAATACACACACCAAATTTAACCTGTGGTAGCCAAAATTTCAGCCTTACAACTCTCTCATCCAAAATTAAATACTTCTCTAATTAGTCGATGGGTAATCTCCTTAACAATATATTAAATATTAGAAGCATTCATATTAATTGAAAAATTAAGAATAGTATTTAATATTAAGTTATAATGTAGGTAGCTGCCAAGATGACATATGAGACCCCCTTGTTTGTGAGGCAAGGGATGCTCTCCATTCAATATTTTAACTCTTTAATCTATGGAGGTGTACATAACTTTATTTCCTTTGGATCCAATCCTATGACCTTTAAAGAGGAAACACTTTAACACAAATCAAAGAAGTAAATACAAGCTTAATTTTTATATGTATCAAAGTTACTTTGAGAGTTGCATGGCACACTTAATTTTATATAGAAGTAAGGGAAAAATTGAAGGGTTGATCACAAAAAAAATGTATGGTCAATTATGATTATCATAGGTATATTAGTTTGATTTTCCCAATCCATAACTTGCACACTTTGTTACTATTGTTAAAGGCATGTCATCATGTTTTACTGGTTTAACGTCATGTACATTTAGTGTGTCTATTAAAGGTATGTCAATTCAATAACAAAACCAATGGTTTGTCAACCTATTCAGCTTAGTGATTTATGTGTTAATTATCTTGGTGAACAACATATCAGGTCAATTGGCTTAGTCATTGACATGCACATTCTATTGTCACTATTAGTGACATGTTAGCTTGGATATTAACATGTATTTTTTTATTAACATTATCTAGGAGATTAACCGAGTCAACATGCATGCTTGGCTACAATTGTGGCATATATGTTAGATATGTCAACTCGATCAACAACATTTATGTTCAATTGCACATGTTAGAGGCATGACACAAGAATCACTTGATTAGTAACATCTATATTTTTGTTATCGCTACTAAGGGTGTGTTAGGTTGATTAAATTTATCAATGACTTGTATGTATGGTTACAGTTATTAAAGCCTCACTTGATTGTTTAATGCAGCAAATGGAGTGTAAGTCTAGTTACTATTGTCAAAGGCATGTTTTGTTGGTTAAATTAATTAACATCATATACATTCAACTATGATTGTTAGAGCCATAAAAGGCTACTAAACCCATTTAAAGTAGTGAATTATATCGGCGGGGGCTTTCTTATTGCATTGTGTGTGAGTATAGTGTGTTATTTTTTTTTTTGTAAGTCGAAGATTTTTCATTAACAAAAAAGTATGTACAAGAGCGTCAAAATGTTTTTTGGGGTTCAACCTCATCCCCCACCATAAACCATTTACTCCACCATTATGTACACATGCATCTCTCTAAAAATCATGTCAAACTTAACCATTTTCATGCCTTACAAAAGAATTTAAAAACATTGTTACATTTTCACCATAAAATATACATATTGGTAATCAAGATTTTCTAAATTAATAGGTGGTAATATTGATTACAATATACTAATACTTTGACTGCCCATACCCTACCCCTCAACCCCATGGATATCCTTGTATTCATGTCATGACCCTATCCATTTTGTAAATATTCTCTTAAACTGATCTTATAACACCCTCCATGAAAATCATTACATGCACGTACATGAGAACCCTTTCCATACCAAAGTAGATCGACAAGGACTCGAGAGGCTCTACTCACCCCAACCCAAGTGCAAGGAAGTCCTCGCAACAAAAGGCAGGAACTTGCAAACGTGGGCGGGAACCATTCCCGCACTCTCAAATTTCACAAGAAAGTGAAAAAAATAAATTGCAATTGGAAGGAAAAATTCCCAATCCATGCTAGAAAAATTAAAAGAAATTAAATATCACCACGCTAGTCAAAACACAAGTCGTTGTGTAGAGTTTCTTTTAACCCAAGTTAAAACTGCGATATCTGAGTAGGAAATAATGTAAGGAAAAACAAGGACTCTAGAGTGCACATCGTGATGAGATTGAAGAAAGAGGTGTGAGTTCTATCATGACTTTCATGCAACAATTTCAAACAGTAAGCATCTCAACAATTGCCAAGCTGATCACTTAGTTTTTCGAATTTTGGTGTAACATCCCCTTCTCTGTTTTGTGGGAGAGCTAGAAACTTAGGTGAGTACATATGCGATTATCGAAAGCTTATCTTTTTTTCTGTGTATTGCAGTTAATCAGTGAAAATTCATTTTTACCTTTGTCCATGTTGTATGAATATGCACCCTGGGCTCCTTGTTATTTGCTAGTATATTTGAGAAATCCATGATGGGTTCATCTCGTAACTCCATTATATGTTGGTATAAGCCATGCATTTCGTGTTTTATAGATTCAACATCCATTTATGAGAAGGTTTATGGGAAACAAAGTCTAATGGGTTTGTGTGACTAATGTCAAGGGTTTTATTTGGTTGTCCTATTAATTTCTTGTTTAAATGCATATCATGCCCTTTGGATGGATGTCTTGAACTGTTATTCATCCTCTATATAGAATGAGCTGATTGGTATGTGGATTTCGAGTATTTTTTACTCTATATACAGATTCTAATACTTTCAAAAACCTCTGAATCACTTCGATTGTGATTGTGAACAATTCACCTTATGATTTCAATGAATGTTACCAGAATAAGCTAGATAGAAAAATAAACTAAAAAAAATTCCAAAAATCGTGGGCTTTTATATAGGTTCTTTCTCCTACAATATCTGAAGAATGACTTTCTCCTTCAATATCTCTAGTATTGGGTTTTTCATAAGATGAAAAACCTTTTTGGTGTTGAGTTTTTCATAAGATGAAAAACCTTTCTGGTATTGGGTTTTCAATAGATGAACAACCTTCCAAACTTATTTGAGGTAAAATGGTAATGGATCGAAAAACTATACCTGACATTCTTTCAGCTCCATCTTGCTATGATCGCGGAAAGCAATGGATAGAGATGGGACATGTAGCTTATCTTCAACATTGCTCACCATCTGCATATTTTCACCAGAGATTACTATAAATTAAAATGTAACCCAACAAAAAATGAGCAAGGTGATTGGAAGAAATGACAATGGAGAGAATATGAAGGACAATATGGATATGCATACCTTGGATCCCTTTCCAGTGAGAACTGAATCACATAGATGAAATTAGAGTTTGTTGTCTGAATAGAATTCAAGGAGGAAGGTCACCCTAACTAGGACATGGTTTTGTTGTTCTAGTACAAATTTATTTCAAAGAAGGTCATCGCAAGCCATAGATTTCTCTAAATGATGCACCCATCCATTATTTCTACCTGCTACTTTGTTTTCACATGTTCTGTTTGAAATCATCGGGTTTAGCGAACATTTCATTCACATCAGATTGTAAATGTTACTTCCATGACAAATCAATTGGGAAAAAATTTTGTGTTGAGGTACTTGAGGCTAATTCTAGTGAGTTGGTGGCTCCCTAAACAATAATATATAAAATACAATGACAATCAATGAAATATTGAACAATGTATCTAAAACCTAGATGCAATAGTAAAATAAGATGACGATGAAAAACCTAGTTTAAAGAGAGAGGTTAGAGTTGTCGAAAACAATTATCAGAGGAGTTGCAGTATAAGTTCTAGATCATGATCATTTTGCAAATTTTCTTCCTCCTATGCCTGTCAGAATAACACATTCAATTTTTTATGTAATGTGACTACAAGGAAGAAAAGAAATAAGAGACAGACTATTATTAAGGTTCCGTCGTTTTAGCAGTTTGTCCCACATGATTGTGATGCCTGTGACCATGGAACATCTAGCCTCCCAGTGACTGCTATTCATAGGATTGGAATACTAGATATTAGGATACTTAATACTAACAAACATGCATGCAATCTTCTTGTGAATAAATTGAAAATCTAGGAGGATATCCCCAAGTTGGAGACGAATTCGTTGATATTACACCTATAGATCATGGTCCTTGCTTCTCTGAATATCTAGAGGATCCTTACTTTGAGTGGCTCCATTAGCCCTAGGCTTCTTTTTCTTAGAGGATCAACTAGAATATATTTATAAGTTTTAAGCTATCAAGGATGCGTGAATACTGAGACGGGATCTACCCATGATAGGAGATGCTTGTTTAAGGGTTTTGATGGTGTGCACTATATTCCTAAAAAAAATTGGAAGCTGGAAGTTGGAGAAGAATCCCTTGATATTACACATATAGACCATGGTCTTTGCTTCTTAGAAAATCTAAAGGATCCTTACTTTGAGTGGCTCCATTGACCTCAGGCTTCTTTCTCAGAGGATGGATTGGAATATATTTATAAGTTTGATGCTATCAAGAATGCATAAATATTGAGATGGGAGTTACCTGTGATAGGATAGGCTTGTTTAAGGTTTTCGATGTTGTGCACTATATTCCTAAAATAATTGTTGAAACTAGTCTTTATCTTGCAAAAATCAATGCAATGATGAGTCGTGAGTTTCATGGAATGGAGGAATCTAGTAGCTTCAAGCGATTTACTTGATTGTTGTTAGTTAAGTGATGTGTAAGTTGGAAGTTGATCAAGAAATGTCTGTCGTTAAATATCATGGAGAGGATAATCATTCAGAACCTTTTTCAGAAGAGGAACATTTGCCTCAACAATTTCAATTTGATATGGATTATGAAGATGATGAGGATTTCAGTTACAAGAAATCTATGATCAGTGGCCGAAGCATGTGGTGGATGTGGGGTGTGGAATTTTTAGTTTAGATTGGAATTAGTCTATCATGATTTCAATATTTTTTCAGTTTCTTGCACTGAAACTAGAGTTTATTTTTCCCATGTTTGCATAGGTTGATTTTCAAGTAGTGGACACAATAGACCAACCTTTTCCATATGGGAGCTTTGATCTGGTTTGGGCAATGGAGGTGGGGAGCACATGATGGATAAAGAAAAGGTGGGTTTAAGATTTTTTTTGTTGCATTTTTTCCTTCTGTAAATTGACTTTAGTCTGATTTTAAACATAGTACTTCAAGAACACTTTATAGTACATATTATGCTATTTCAGACATAGGAAGTGATGTCTCTGTTTAGATTTGTTTAATAGCTTATGATAGAGCTAGTTTGAGTAGTCGCTCCTGGTGGTTTGATAATAGTGATGAATAGCTTCCACAGAGACCTGTTGATAGGGGAGACCTCTCTGTAGCGTAGTGAGAAGGTACATGAATAAGTAATTGTGAGTTGCACTAGGACTAAAATGCATTATGACAATTCTTTTCACATAACTAAATCACTCAAAATATTAAAAGGCCACTTGGGCGGAGGGGTCCTTTAGTTTTGTGACAATATACATGGTCATAGCTAAGTCATATAGTAGACATTAAGCAATTTCCTTATAGGAGACATTAAGCAAAGTAATTGGTCTCGTATTGTACTCTATTTCCAAGGACCCTTGGCACATGCTTAAGAGTTCCTCATCAAGAACAAACAAAGGGATTAGGTAGAATTCACAAGGTAATGCATCCAAACGTGACTAATTTTCTTTTATCCATTCTTCTTAGAGCTTCTGACATTTCATGCTCCTTGGCTTCATTTCTATTAGCATCACGCCAAAGTAAAGATTCTTTGTATTAGCACTTGAAAACATCCTTTGTTCTATTCCCATATTTTTTCATCACTGGACTATCCTCCTAAGATCTTTAGCTGTGATGATAATGATCCAAGATCTCCTTACCGATGATTACTACTGATAACAACACACACAAGGAAAGATAGAGACATGGAATGGAAAGAAAACACTCTATTCATTACTTCAGACTCTTGGAGAAGGCTAATATAATATAAAAAATAACAATGATTTCCATATTGGTTTCAGTTGGGTTGTCATTGGCCAATTAAATATATTAAAATAATAACCAAATTAACTACTCTAATTAATGGTGGGATCTAGTTGCCTTGAATTAGTGAAGACATAGGTAACTAGCTATGAATACGCTTCAAGGGTCATCATACATGGTTCTCTCAAAAACTTGTTTTTATCTTAAACGTTGAAAACGTTTTTTTGTAGTGTCAATGTTCTTGGTGGCAACTTTACCTAATTTTAGTCCCTTTGATATTATAACTCTTAAAACTAAAAGTGAAACTTGAGCTCTCAATACACTTGGGATTTCAAATAACCCTTGTGGCAAAAATAACTGGCTGGAAACTAATGAAATCCTGCACTAAGATAGATTGCTTAGATCTACTCGTGAATATGACATAAGGCCTATCCATCTACGCTTATAGTCTAGCTATTGTTCTTTGTTGACTGGACCATCCATGGTAATCCACTATTTCCAATAGTTTTTTCTTGAGATTCATTTCTAAAATGTCCGATGTCTGAAATCTCCAACATAGAATTCAAATGTTTCCTATTTTTCCTTTTCATGGCCTTGAGAGTTATGGCTTTATCCCCAGTTCAGTGATCAGTCCGGTGAACAAATATTTAAATCATCACTAATGATTCAATGAGCTATTGGTAGGGATTGGTACATCCAATCCTAAAAATGTTTTATGCCAACAAGTCATTTGAAGTGTACATAGAAAAAGCCACATACTATTCTAACAATCAAAACTGTCATTTAAGAACATATGCAAGTGGGCCTTACCCACTATCTAAAACGAAAGACGTCAACCAAGGGGATATTGCACATGCTGTCTATCCTTGTCATTCTAAATTGAGAATCCCATTGCTTAGATGTCGTACAAAACAATAATATTTAACCCAACATTTATTGAGAGCTTGAATTCAATTTATTGGGGTGCCTTCAACATTACAACACATAAGATGAATTATGATACAATATGGGAAGTTATCACCTCATGGAGTTTAAAATTGTGCTTCTCTTGATCTCATCTCCCATGGAAACACCCAGTAAGGGAAATGGGGAAGACATTCTTGCCATACACATGAGAAATGCCTTGGCAATTGGTAATTTGAGGATATTGGTTTTTCTTGTATGGATGGGCAAAATTCATGGGTTCTGGGAAGATTTGCATAAGATTCTCATTTTTCCTTTATTTCTTTCCATAGAAGCAATTTATTTGGATAAATGATTTGGTGAAAGGCATGTGGAGAAAGCATCAGTAAGTTAAGACAGATTCCTTTAGAATATGGATCTGTCCCAAGAGTTGCTAACAAATTTTAGAGAGATTCCATATCTGATTAACTTCAACACAAAGGTGAGAATTGGCCTTGCAATATTGCTTTTGTTTTGTCCCCACTAACACTCGACCAATGGTTTAATGATTTTGTTAATACATGCTTGATGCTCCAAAATTCTTGGATACTCTATTCGAAGTAGATATCAGTGATAAGACATGTAATCTGGTGAGAAGTCATTATGCCATGTTAGAACATAATTTATAGCCCTTGCAATCGTCCAAGTTCCAAGTAGTAGCAAAACCCAAGCTGATGTCTCTTCACAGTAAAAACTAGAGAAATATAGTCTTTCTGAGCCTCAAGAGGACTCAACCTGATGACTCACTTTACTTATATTGAGAAATCTTGAATTATTGCAGTAGGTTTCTCTTTGCGGCAACATGAAGCTCTCAAAGAGTAATTTTTTTCCTTGACAACTATACTCTTCTTGTCGTGCAATTTAAAACATGTCGAGTATGCAATAAGGGGGAAAACTTGTGCAATGTGGCATTGGTGATCGCCAGGTTAACCATTGCCACTACTAATTGGTTTCTCAGTTCTGATGTTGATGTAGTTGTTGGGTTGAATAACCTTACAGCCACAAATCATTCTCTTCCAACTACTGCTGAAATACATTCTCTTATTTTCCGAGGAAATCCTTGCATGGAAACTTCTGAGAACCTCCTTGTATTTTGTAGATGGCACCCTGTGTAAACCTGTTGGTGCTGATTACAGTGCCCAACCTAGTAGGGACATTGTGTGAGACACACAACAGAGACAATTGGTGCATGAGATCAACCCAGAGACACTTGCATGAAGCTCAAGGCACTCCACTCAAACTAGCCTATTAGGCTAATTAAAATATTCATGGTAAAATGGATTTTCTTAGGAGAGATGCCTAAATGGGCCTTTGTAATGTTGATCTTAAAATATATTATTTTGGGCACCTCCTTCATAAAGCTATACTATTTGAAGTCACCATTACATTGCAGTGGATTCTAGAGTGTGTATATTTATGAGATAATTAATACCACTCATAGGAATTTGATGGTGTTAGGTTTCATGTCCTTGTATACATCTGACTATAAGCAGTCTTATCACAATTTAAATTCTTGTTCATTTAAAGCCTGAGTTGTTACAAATATATCACGTCAACCACCTGTTTGGTTTTGGTACAAGAAAAATCTTTATCTTGAAACATTATATAATAAAATGAAAGCTTTTGTTGAAATGTTTTATTGCAATGAATAAAAATTCCATCTCTCTAGCTTGTAGTATGTGGCATATCTTGAATTTTCTGATTCTAAATTGGATTATTTTACCCAAAATAACCTTGAAGGAGAAATCAATGTAGTCTGACCTCTACAACAAGGAAGCATTGTCAATTAACATGAAGTATAATTTATTAATCCTCTCAATTGATCAATGTATACTTCTCAAATAATTGAGGAATATTGTATTTACATCCATCTAATATAATTTCCAACCAAAAGCCAATGCCAAATACATGATAGTCCTGAGAGAAAATTGCTCGACAGGTGAGGTGTTTTGTGGTACTACAATTGTTTGTAGCTAGAGACTTGCTTTCATGGTAAAGCTGGAGAGTCGAGACTCTACAAAGATTGCATTACAGAGTAGAGCACATATTGAGGTTCCTTGGAGGTAGGGAGTTTGATGATGGATGCCATGCCAGGTGGTGCTATTTTAGTGACTTTTATTTTATGGTAAGTGTTGCCATGCGAGATATTTTGGAATTTTAAGGTTCCTCTATTTTCGGAGGCTCAACTCGACTTTTTGAGACTCTGTTTTTTAGAAGGGGTCACTACTATTTTTAGTACACCTATTTTTAGGCACTTACATGCTCTTAGCTAAATATCCCTCCATGTAGGGAATGGTGCCAGGTTGCTTTATGAAAATCAAGACTATATCTTCGTGATGGTATTAATGACCAGTTCATCAAAAGCAACCTCTTTTCTCCACTCAGTAGTATATATATGTATGTATGAAGGCACACAAATTAATAGATATCTTAGGAGCAATCCTCAGACTTGTTCATATTTAGGATTCCAATTCTTGATAAAGAAAATACCTAACTGATGTTACGCCCACTTTACTCAGGGAGACCACAATCCTGAGATTGAATTTCTAGAGATGATTCTTCAATATTTCATATGATTAAACTTCCCTCAAAGTATCCATCTGGAAATCTTCTCAGCATGATATCCATGAAGTTTGAAGATAATTTATTAATGTAATTAAGCATTCCATGATTCTGGCAATGCATTTCCATTAAAAACAATGTCTTTTTTCTATACTTGCAAGGAGGGTATAATAGAAAAATCCCTCTAAGACTGAAGAGATGTTAGAGGTGAGCTACTCATAAAATGTCATAGACATAATCAGTAACCAAAAATGCATGAGAGGATCCTATCATGGACCAGGGAATATTCAAATCTTACTCCTGTTGTTATGTATTCTCTATGTTATCTTTAACACAACGATTCAATAAATTATCCAAGCTATGTTATAGATGTACCAACATCTGACTATTGTAATGAATATAAGGATTTAGTATAATATTTTCATGCTATATATTATATATAGCAAAACATCCTCAAACTTTTCACCGTCAGAAAAGGTTTTATATGAAGACTCTTAGCAAGACATATTTTTAATGAGGAATGTCATACTCATTGTAACTGTAGTATATATTATATACTTCATCTACTGAAGGGTCTCAATGAGCTGATTCATACATACCCTTATTTTAGTTACGACTCTTTTTTCAAAATCTAGCCATCACATCATTTAACTTATTACCATAACTTCATCATGTTGTATTTCTTTCGATTCAGTCAAATTATGAACAATATCAACATAATAGATTTTCATATCTTGTAGAATTTCGATAAAATAACCTCAAATGTCATATTGTAACTTAGTATGCAACATATTAATCTAATTCAATCACCTGTAGATTGAGTAATATGTAGAGTAACTCTTGGACTTCTTAGATCATTATCATCAACCAATTGATGTAGTCTTTGGATCTTTTAAACCTCACCATCTGACAACCAGTGTAGACCCTCCTTACCTAACCTATTTATTGCAATGTAGATTAGAAAGCCTTAGAATGATGCCATAACATGTCTCCTTAGATCCGCAGAGATATTATTTGGATATGAGTCTCATTTCTACTTGTATAGGTGACACAACACTCCTTAACAAAGATCTAGATATGAATGTCATAAGAAATATTCTTCAACAAAGAAATGTACCTAATAATAGAGGATGGTCTGGAAAATATCTAATACTCTCTTCAAGGACATATTTACTGAGACACAAAATCCCTTTCTTTATTGAGGCTTGATCAAACGAGGGCACTAGCTCCCTCTTGGTCAAATGATCCTTCTTACTACATAAGATATGGAAATGTATAGAGGATATTGGCCTATACATCTCAGGCCATGATCCTTCTTACAACATAAGATATCGAATTTTAAAGAGGATCTCGGTCTCTATATATCAGATCTGCATTGTATCAACAAAAATTATAAGTTTAGACCAAATAAGCTCCATGTGCAATAGGTTGTAATAGGATTGTTCTCATTGTATGATTTCATATAGGGGTGGACCATATGAGGATTTTCCATTGCATGCTCTCGGCCTTATTACCTAATCAACATATTCAAGACCTTTTCTTTAAGGATAAATAAGAATATCAGCCTATTCCACCACCCTTGATAGGTCGACTTATTTAGAATACATGGATGGGATAGATATATATATGACACTAGGTCATAGATGCTCAAATTTTCTACCAGTGGCTTCAGCTTCTAACTGTTATTCTCAAATGATCACTTAAAGAGTGTTACAACCCTTATCCAAGACAACAAATTAAAAAGGAGTTGTATTTTATTTTACTGACATATCAAAAACTGTCAAAAGAGAACAATTTTGCTATTTGCTTTAGGTTGTTCCTCGAGATAAGACTTTTATTTTCTCATAAAAGTTTCACTAATCACGGCCTTGAATTATTCCAGAAGTAGCTTTGTATACTCTAAGGGAATCACCCTCATTAAAAACTTCATAGAGGCTAATCTGTGGTCCTTGGTAGCTTCATCAATTTTGTTTTCGAGACTTGTCATTCCAATTATTGCAATTATCTCAGAGAGTTTTAAAATTTAGCCCTGTATGAGTCTATGGTGGAATATAAGCCCCATGTTAAAGAAGAGTGTGTATAAGTTTTAGTGGATTGTATGGAGGTGGATGAGGTTCAATCCATGCTATAGCCTAAAAGCCTGCAAGGTTCTTTTTGAAGCTAGGTTGTTTTCAATCCCAACAAGGAAAAGGAACCTAACCTTAAATTAAGTGAGGAAGGTGAGTCATTAGCCTTTCTGGCTCAGTTTCTTGATCTTGGCAATGAGATGACAATCCTTCCACCCTATAATCCTAAGACAAATTATCTATCTCCCCGACCTCAATTTCTCCATTATCGTCTAGAAAGAGACCTAGAGTTGTAAGTTAGGGGATTAGCTTGTGGAGAGCATGGGGTTTTGGAGTTTGAACCATAAATTGGACTTACCGAAGTCACAGAGATTAAGGAAATATAGTCCCTAGGAGAAAAAATGGTCTCTGTAGATTTATCCACTAATTGTAGAGAAATCCATGAGGTTGAAGAAAAAAAAATAGCATGAGTTGATAAATCTGAAGAAAAGCCTTGCAACACTAGTGGTGTTGCCTTTACACCCAGGTTGAACATTTTTGAAAAAGAGCAGGAAATGTATGATGATCAGGATAAAGAGGAGGAGGAGAATCCCTTGGGATGGTTGAGAATGTCATTGTTGTTTGTGTTTGTTTTGTTTTTTGCTTCAGTTTATTTGTTGGGATCCAGAGGCCCTGTTCTTCTACCACCATCTCTACAAAACAATGCGTTGGCTATTAGTGAGTTTTATGCCTCGATAGTGAATGCTCTTAAATATGTAGAAGCGTTTTGGAGATAGGATTCTATCAAATATATGAATCATTATCTTTTATAGTATTCAAGGAAAACATTTGATGTTATTGTAGAGAATGTTAAGTTCTGGTTTGATTCATCCTTGACCAAGCTAAAGGTGCTATAAAATTCTATGATGGAAATAATCACGGATAACTCCTTTGAGAAAACCCATAGCAGTGGTATTGAATGAATGGGTAATCATCCTGGCTTCGAAACTATTGCATAAAGAGGCATTAAGGATCATAGCCTTTCCTCTGATGAGAGCTTACTGGAGAAGGGGAATAGCATAGAGGCCATTCTAAAGGGATTTGATCAATTTTTTGCCTCTTTAGTTCATAATGAACTAACCACCCAAAAAACCAGTGGAAGGGAGGGAGAGCATGTTCCAGAGGGGAGTACTAAGCTTGAAGTTGATATTCACAATGTATTTGAGAACCCATCATCCTCTAGAATGCAAGAAAAAGATAATAAAATTGGAGCACATGAACATGGAGACTTCATGCCATTATCTTCTCCAGAAACCCTTCCTTCTTTAGACATACCTTTATCCTACTACTCTGATATAGATGTTGAAAATGATAGATATGGTAGAGAAAAGGGTTTTGAGCAATTTATGTTCTCATCTTCTTTGTCTAGAATAGACATATCTGTTGCTTCTGATGAATCTCTGCCTATGGTTCATTCTTAAGAAGTAGATATCAATGAAAATGTTTCTAAAGCAATAGACATTGATGATATTCCTAAAACAATTGTCCTTCCTAACGATGAGAAGAAGTTTGTATCAGTTGTTTGTGAAGATTCAGAAGTCAGTGAACCTTTCATTCCTTTGGTTTCACAGAGAAACTTAGAAGTAAAGCAAGAATCTGAGGCATTAGACATGGACAACCAAACACTTGAGAATGTGACTGTTTAAGATAATATAGAAAATATATCCAATTTAATTTCTAAAGCCTTCCCATAAATTGAAATATGACAGATTACTAGCTTTCCATTCAATGAGATATGAATTGGTCAAATAGAACAAATTTGTGGATACATGTATTATTAATTGAAGAGTTGAAGTTATGATTGTGGATAAGGTGGTAATTTTTTATTGTTTTGTTAGGAAGTGTTTTTAAACCTTATACATGGCTTAGTCTTTGCATACCATAACTAAAGGGCCTTTAAAGAGGTTGCAATTATTCGTCATCCATCACTAATATGCCTCTAGTTTTACTACATCATCACTTGTCCTTCAGGTTGTTTCTTATGCTTTAGATATCCTTGAAGTTGAGTTAATACTGAAGCATTCCACATGAATGTTGAAATTGAGTGGAAAATGGAAATGATTCTTGCATATCTACAAATTAATATCTATTTGCAGATTATCATTATTTTCATAAATAAAACTCCATGCTTATTAGTAAACATTCAATTTTTTTTGACATGCTATAGTTTAAATAAATATTATTTCAATTTGTCTGGAAGATAGTTCTTGCTTTTCTCCCATTGTCATATGTAGGTTGAGAGTGGAGATGAAGAACTCTGCAGTGTATATACTCTCCTGAATCATATATATATTGGTGACATTTTCCTTGTTAGCGATAAATATATTATTCGACCAAACTTATTTGTTTGTGAAAGAATAGGTTGGTAGTCATGTGTTTTTCTTTCATTACTATTATTATTTATGGTGTATATGTTTCGATGATACATTTCATTCTTTTTTGGATTTTGTTTAATAGATCTAGGAATGATAATTTACCCTCTTCTTTTCACTTTCGATCCTATCCATCCTTACTTCCTTGGAGGCGTGTGTTGTGACTTCATATCCCAACTTCGTTGGAGACCTACATTGTGACTTCATATATAATACATTTGTAGTAGTGGCAAGCAATCATCGGAGGAAGGAGAAAGTTATTAACATGGAATGGAATCCCAACATAGGGATACTACATTGTAGTAGTAAGACCTACAATTCTTATGAGCATCACATAGATAACAACCACAAACCAAAGCTGTCCCACAAGGCATGACACCAAAGCCATTAGTGATGTTAATGGCAAAGTGAAGGAGGATGCTATAACATTGGGGACCTGCACTCCAAAGGAATGGAATCCCAACATGGGAATGTGCCACTTTGGTAATGAGACTTGAAACTATTACGAAACCCATATATATAGTCATTATTATTATTTTTTTGAAGGAAAATCTGATGGGAAATCCAAGGGATGCTTCCCCACATTTGTGGACGATATCCCTTGTAAACCTATTGACATATACTTGTTTGTTTAACTTAGGGGGATTTAGTTTGGAGCTTCAGAAGCAAATGAACCACTGTTGGAATGGCCCATTTTATGAATTTTAAGCATTTTCAAGGGAGTAGAGGCATAATTCTTTCTATTTCTTTGTCTTTGCAGAATCATGTGATTGCGTGTGGTTTGGATTCAGTAGGCATGTGTGTTTGGGTCATGTTCTTGATTTAAGACCACGTGGTACATTTTTCTGTTTTGTATTCCCCTATCCTTAGCTTTCAATGAGAATAGTTGTGGAATTGGATGGCCTATTCTTCGTTTACAACTTAATGCATCTTTAGGGGTCACCTCGCCATGTTTGACTACGAAGGAGACAAGTGTAGAGGTGGGGTTTTAGATATGGATTTTATATATTGTACATATGTAGCAATGGTATCCCTTTGTCTATATTTTCTCTTTTTTCTTTGACAAATAGTGTGGGTGTTGCCCAAGATGCTTATTGTATGATAACCATTTGCAAGGTCACTATTGGGGATAATGATATGTTGGTTCATTTTATTATGAGATATGATTTGTGTGCTTCCTTTAATTCTATGCAAAATGGAAAGTCCCCAAGACTACATGGCTTTCCTTATGAAGACTCTATGTTCACGTGGGACTTTATTGGGGATCATATTTGTTATTTAGATGTAGATGTTTTTTTTCTATATTCCTCTTTGAGTCCCTCAAGTCTCAGTTATGGATTGATGAATCCTATTCCTAAGAATGCAATGAGAGACTCTATAGGTGTTTGGTAACTTATTACTTTTCTTACCATTGCTTACAAATTTGTTGCAAAGGCTTTTTCCTTGAGGATCTGGTGAGTTTACAAGTATGTAGTGTAACCAGAGTGGACTAGGTTTTTCCAGGGGTCTAGTCAGCCTGGGAGGCAATGGAGTGGGCCAGAGAGATAGGGAAACAATGCCTTAAGTTGAAGATTGACTTTGAAAATCCTTTGATTGATTTGATTGTTCATTCATATTTAAGATACATTGATGTGCTTAGGTTATAATTCACAGTGTGTGGGTAAAATGAGTGATTTTTTAATGAATTCCTTGGCCTTTGTTTTGTCATAAAGCATTATCCCTATGAATAGTGTTACATTAGTTGATTCAATAGAGCCATCCTTTGGTGCCTTATGAATGAGGTAAAATTCTTCCCCACATAAAACTTCAATGTGTTAACAAGAAAAAATATGGAAGTATATATATATATATATACCAACATAGGAGCCCAAATGACACATATCAGAACTAAGAACAAACATATGCCACTGAAGAATTTTGTTCCCTTACTTTGCTTTTCACCTAGCTGATGCTTTGCTCTGGAAAGAGTTATATGATCACACTTGACCAAATACAGTCTTGCATAAATATCTTCCAACTGAATATCACATACAAATTCATTGTGTCATGTTTCCAGAGTAATACGTCAAACTTTTGCACGATCTATCATGAATCAATGAGATGACAAATGTATAACATATATATATTTTCATGACTAATATCAAAGTATTTAAGGAAAATATTTGCATCTTTTATAAATAGAAAAAAGTTGTCTCTATAGGAAAAGGTTGTCACCGTCCCATTTTTATTAACAACTGCATCCACAACCAGATGAAAGACCCAATGACCTTGATGGCCCATGCAGCAAATTAAATATATGTAGCCCAATTATGCTTCTAAAATAGGGAAATTGTCATTTTATTTCAATGGATGATTTTTCTGCTTTCCCATAGATAATGCAAACCATGTAAACTAGAACATCCTACTCTTAGACACAAGTGGCTTGTCTAAACTCCTTTCATCAAACTTATTTGCCATGGAAGCTTTCATGCTCAAAAACTGCCCCAATGATGTTATTGGAATGATGGGAATATTTTCTTGCTCATTTCTATTGTTGAGGCAACTTAAAGAGCCTCCCTCCTTGCTCTTATCTCTTTATTTTCTTCGTATAATCTCTTCAATATCTCCCATTCACTATCCCTGGCTACATCTATTTGGGCTACAGGTGTTGCCACCCACTTGTCAACAAGTTCCTTAGCTTCACGTGCCTGATTAGTCAGTGCAAAGTACTCATTAAATGAAATTGTATCTCATAGAGTCTCGGGCTCGAAATATCCAATTGAATCACTCCAATTCACAGCATCAATCCTAGCAAGAGACAATACTTCTGATGCCTGAGTTGCTTCTACCATTTTTATGGTTTCTTGTAGCTTACTCTCTGTAGTTCTAGTACCAAATTCTGATTCTGAAGCTTCTTCCTTTGCTTTGCGCATATCCTCTCTAGCTACTTCAGCTTCAATCTTGTCTTTATCTGCCTTAGCAGCTGCTTGTTGTAAAGCTCTTGAAAGATCTGCCATAGCCTCCTTGGATTTCCTCTCTCCATCTTGCTGATTTAATTACTTGCCTTGCTTGATTCAATTCAGCCTCAAGAGAAGAAACTACTGCATAATACTTTGCTATCCTTTCCCGTGTTTCTTCTAACATTGCACTTTCCCTCTCCAACTCTTCTCCGCACCTACTAAATAAGTTACCTCCTCTGTGGCTTTGTTTAGATTTTCTCTCATCTTCCCTAGTTCTACTAGAGTTATATATTCAACTTTAT
Organism: Pinus taeda; assembly: GCA_000404065.3. Classification (NCBI taxonomy): domain Eukaryota; kingdom Viridiplantae; phylum Streptophyta; class Pinopsida; order Pinales; family Pinaceae; genus Pinus; species Pinus taeda. The sequence goes on from APFE031479082.1 coordinate 213,355, forward strand.
TTTTTCTAACCTCTTGACTCTTTGCAAGATCCAGGTAATCCAATGCTTTAGAGAGGCCATTTTCAACTACATGCATATTTGCTCCTAGTTTAAGTTCCGACTCTTTAACAACTGCTAATTCTAGTTTCAAGCTCTGTAATAAAGAGGATGAAGCATCGAGATTTAACATCAGATCCTTAACAAGAACTACTTCATGATTCAGCCTAATCAGTTCCAATTTGGCATGCTCTATTTGTTTCCTCTTCTCCTCATACTCTCGATCTTTGGCCTTAGAAACAACATGTTTCTTTTATTTTGTTTCCATATATAAGCTCTGAACTATATCCAATAAATTCGTTGTTGTCATAAATTCTATGGTTAGTGCATTTACATGTTTCTTCACCTCTTCAAAAACTGCCAATGCATCGATTACATTTTCAATATCAATGTCCCTCAATTTAACTGAACATAGGTACTCTGAATTATCATGCTCAAGCTATTGTTTAAAAACTTGTAGTTCTAATATTATTGATGCATTTCTTTCCTTTTCAACCTCTAGTTGTGTCCTCGTAATGACATTTTCTTCATCAAAATCAGCATTGTCATTCTCCACAACTCCTGGCCTTGCAAATTCGGAGTTAACTGTTAATTGCCCTTCCAAAGTGTTAGCAATCTCTAAATTTTATTTTAATTCCTTTATGGGACACATTGCTTTGTCCATCTCCAGTATAGGCTATGATTTTTCATATTCTGTTGCAATCAGAAGTCTTTTCAATTCTGTAAGCTCTTCCTCCATCTTTTGAATCTCAGATGCTACATGCTAGCATCTCTGTATAGATAGTTTTTTTGTTATTTTGTACCACCTCATATAAATACTAGAATCCCATCTTATAAGTCAATTAGAATAGCTGCAAGAAATAATGTAGAAGAAAACATGTCTTTCTTGAAGTTCTTCTTTAGAGTCATAATTGTATTCACTCATAACTACCATATTACAGGTTACATGAATAGTATAAAGTGATTTCTTATCGATAAGATACAAGCTCCATTCTAGTAAAAGTGTTAATAACAGTAATACCAACCACAATCAACAGTGTCACCTTATATCAGCTTAATAGAAAGGCTTATACTAATATATAGCGTGATTTCCTAATATATCTTATCCATATTGTCAAGGTTACAACTATGTTAACTATGTACAAACTTGTGAATACAGGTTGTGGGTTGTGAAGGTCATTGATTATGGAAACTAGTGTACTCAATGCTTATAGTGGTAAAGCAATAGGGCATGATTGAGCTAAGTGTATTGAGCTTGAACTATACTAGCATTCATAAGGGTACTAATCCCATGACTATGACTACTCTAATATGGTACCATAATTGTGTCACAACCTTACTGTGATTGACCAATGATAGATACCCATATAGGATAAGGGAAAGCATAGGATGGCTTGTACACAATGTAATATGTATTAGTACTATTCAACAAGGTCATGATTATTCCATAAGATTAAGTGCATAGATTGGTATCATTACAACTGTTAACACAGTCTAATATGCATAAGCCACTAGCTTCATCATATACAAGGTATCCTATAGGTATTTTTGATGAAAATGTATTATATTCTGCTTATATTTGCATATGCCTTCTTGTCACATGCATCCTTATATTCATGGAAGGGCAATGGAGAAACTGGTATCAAAGTACTATAGAAAAATGAAAAAAATGTAAAATTCAGAAGTACCCCCTATCCTCAATGGTTGATAGAGGGTGCTAGGTATGTTATAGATGCAACAATGAAGCATACATTTCACTTGATTGTTAGCCCCTTGCCCAAAAAAAGTTTGAAAGAAATAAAATGCTTTTCATTCTAGAATGGGATGTCCATGGTTCACAAATACGTGGGGATCCTTGACACCATAAAAATATCCCCATGCCATATACAAATCTATTTCTAGAATTTTCAGAGTTCTAGGAAGCTTTATGTTAACAGGTTTCGAGATTCTTCCATAGGAAAATCTATCTTGATGACACACTTAGATTGGAAGAATTTTGTTGCTTTCAAAGACCATTTCATTAGACTTCTCCCTAAGTTGATGGTATCAATGGAAATAGATATTTTTCAATCTATGTATGTCTTATTTGTTCTTTACTATTAGTCATTGTCACTAGTGGTGTCTCTTGATAGTTCTTTAGGTTGACTTAAATATCTTATTGGTATGCCAAGAATGGAATGTAAAGCAGGTAATTCAATCCATATAAGTTGGTTGCATGCGTGATCAGCATGGGGAAGGGAACTATTTGTGAATGTTTAAATATGGGTTGTCATGCTAGAACTCAATACTACCTGCAATGAGACAATCCACAAGATGTAATCTTTGGAGAACATGAGCCTAGATTCTGTAAAGATTATTATAGACATGTACTGTGAAGGAGTAAATCTACAGGAGAACAAGAGGATGTGGTTGTTTATTACCTATTATTTTGTTTGGCTATGTTTTGAATGCTTTGGGAACATGGTTGGAAGGGTAGAGAATCAATATGTATTGGGAATTTCTTTGTTATTAATGTAGATTTTACTAAGATTCTTTGAAAATATCAATTGAAATACATCTCAACCTTTAGTTATTTGTTTTAAAGGCGATTCCTCCTGTAATTAGAAGTGTCTTTGGGTGTGACATGTGGGTGTCTGCATTATGTAAGAAGCTTAAGGATCACTGGTACTAGGTAGGTTATAACAATAGGACAGGATTGTTGTAGTGCAACAACATAGTTATAGAATCTGTTATTCCACGTTCAATGCAATCGGTTTTTTAAATGCATTGTGACTAAGGTAGCTTATTTACTTTCATATATATGTAGGTGAAGGGAAATTTCCAATTATTGTAGCCCGTGGGTAAGTGTTTAAGCCTCAAATATTTTTGTGCCTGTATGGATTTTATTTGTCTATGATCTGAGGCTTCCCTTCTTATGTAGAGAGGATAATATAGCATGCAAGTAACTTGATCCTCGTTCCTAGGTGTTGATTTTGAAAACACTATGTGAGATTCGTGTTGAGGTATAGAACATATTTGAATTTCAATTTTGGTGGTATTATCAAAATGCAATGATTCCATTCATCATATGTTGTGACCAAGTTTAGAGAAAGGCATGAATTTGTTGATATTTTACCTTTAGTGTACTTTTCGTGATAATATATATTTTTAAATAAAATTGCATTTTTCCTAGGTAAAATTGTGTTTAGTTGCCTCATGATCAACATTGCAGTTCTGTTGTAGTGCTTCCAAAATACTTCATAGATAACAAGATCTCTGTTTTTGCAGTCCAAACAATCATTAGGTGCTGTTTGGTGGTGCTAATACTTGCAAACCATTACATCTAAATCCGTGATTTTTCAGATTCTCTTTAGTTGCCTATTTTTCTTACATTTAATATTTCTGAGAATAAATAATTAATGTGACCATTATCTTTTGGCATTTCATACATGACAGAAAGAGGACATTCAACCCCATATCTATAGTTCTCTTAAGCATGTATTTCAAATTTCAGCATTTTGTAATGAGCGGATCGAGGGGGGTTCAAATGGAACTTCCTACTGGTAAAGTTGTAGATATTATGGAGTCTTTGGTGTTGCATTCTTTTTTATACATTGTTTCAATTCTCTTGATTTGAAGGCCATCTTAGCCTTATTATGAGTTCATTTGTTAGAATTTTAGAACTTATACCCTAAGCCTTAATTGTTATAAGGTGGAGATTCTGGAAATAGATTGCACAAAAGAAACAAAATTTTAAGTATGTGGGTACCTACTTTGTTGAGTGGGATAGGTAGGATAATGACAAGTGTTATTAAAGAGCCATAGCTATAGGGCTTGTTGTGCCAAACCTGTCCTTTTTCCTCTTTTTGGTTCATTCAAGTTAAATTTATTTGAGTATTTACTATTGTTATAATTGATGTGTTCATCATGTTGTATTCTTTATTTAATTTGCTTAGGAAGTTGTGATAAATTAATTCTAATACTTACATGTTGAATTGATTTTAAGGTACGAGGATGATTCCATTATTGGTCACCATTTATACAGGGAGAATTGGAAGATTGAGGTAAAAAATAAGACTAGGGTAAATGTCATTTTTCCTTGCCAATGGGAAACCATAGCAACCAATTTTGATGGATTTCAAGCTATAGCGGTAAGTAATTTAGTATACATACATCTTATCCTGTTCCCAATTTTTATGATATCCATTGCAATCAGAAGTTTGAATGTTTAGATTGTGAATAATTGTTTTCTTATACAATATATTTCATTTCATGAAGAAGAACAAACTTAAATTATAAATAAGTAAGTCGCTTCATAATGTTGAAGCCATTTTTTGGCATGCCATACGTAACCTTAGATGTTAATGCTTTCTTGCAACTATTTGTAAGACACTTGGTAATGAATACTTCTAACAACTAGGATAGCGGATCTCTGCTTAGGTTGAGTTCATAATGAATGCATTTATTCAAGCCATCTCCCTCATCCTTTATGTCCCACAAAATTCACATGCCCTGAGCTCGCCCTAGCTAGCCTGCCAACACTATCATAAGGCCTAATGTGCCCTTAATGATGAAGTCTAGGCCTAATTTCACACCTTTTAATCCATCTTTTGGAGGAGCTAGGAAATAAAATTTCTCTATCTAATAGTTTCCTCTATTAGATAAAGGACTTTTAGTTTGTATATCTTCCAAAACATGGATTAAAAGGTTTGAAATCAGGTCTAGACTTCACCATTAAGGGCACCTTAGGCCTTAAGATAGTGTTGGCAAGCTAGTCAGGGCCAACTAAGGGCAGTGAGTGTCATGGGACATAAAGGACGAGGGAGATGGCTTGAAATGCATTCACTACTAAACTCATCCCAAGCAGAGATCTACTATCCTAGTTGTTATAAGTATTCATTACCAAGTGCCTTTCAAATAATTGCTGGAAAAACATTAACATCTAAGGTTACATATGGCATGCCAAAAATTGGCTTCAACCACAAGGTTGAGCAAATCCTAGGTAAATATTTCAAGATATTGTGGACATGAGTCTTGGTGCAATTTTAGCCGAATAAGATGTATACAATTGTCTTCTATTCAAAAGAAAAATCAGGAAGAAACTCTAAATTTTGGCTTCTGTCTGTGTGATGTGGATTCTAATCCACAAATTTCACCCCTAGAGGAACTAGTCTAAGGAATGAAAAAAACTTTGCAAACCTTAAACTGTGACTAGAGAAGGTCGTTACTTCAGTTGATGCTTCTATTTATTTACAGAAAAATTCATGAATGACATTGCTCAAGCATCCATGCAAAATTCTTGACAATGTTACATACTGCAAGCCTTCTTTTACATTAATCTTTTTCCTTGGAAATATTTCAATTAGAAATTAGTTCCATTATATGATTCAAGATACATGCAATCTCTTTTCTCCTCACTGTGGTTTTAATTCTGCATAAATATAAATTAGTTCCATTATTGATTCAAGGTACATGCAATCTCTTTTCCTCTCACTATGGTTTTAATTCTATATAAATATTCTAGGATGTTTTAGTCTGGCCGGTCCAAGAATTTGTATTTCTCCACCAGAAAGAGCTCCTAAAAGCTGACCATTTTTACTATGTACAAAACATGCATTGATATATACACCATTTTCGTGGCTAGAATGAGTGATGAACGCCACTTTAAATGTAACTTGGAATCTCCACCTCATTGTTTGAGTATTAGATATTCTTTGGAAAAAACATCGAACTAGTTTTACCTCTAATACAGGTGTTGGAGAATTGACATTCAGCCATGGAAACTTCACTTGTAAAACATTTTCATTATTTCTCTTATATAAGTTATTCATATGATATCAAATTTAAGGATATGTATTGTAATACACCCAAATTTCCACTTTGCAGATGCCTTGGATTAACACATTCATTGATTCAACAATTTATTGAGGGTACTAATATTTGCTCTGACGCTTTTGAAAAAGGAGAGAGAGTAGTTGTTAGAGAGGCAAAATATTGTGTTTGGCCAAGATCAATCCCCTACTTGGTTGAATCATAAATGAAAGATTATGAATCTTGGGGAGATTATTTCTTATTTGGGTAGGTCCTTCGGTAAATAGTTTTTTAGCTATTGACTATTGGAGATGGATAATAGAAAAGTTAAAATAAAAAATAAAAAATCAAGCTTGGAGTAATATTGACCTACTGCCTTCCAAGAAGATTGCAATTGCTTCCAAGAGGATTGCAATTGTTGATAAATTTCAAGCAGTGGGTCAGATTGGTTTCTGTCTTTTTTCCTTCTCAAGTAGCCTATAAAATGCTGGAACAGGCACTCCAAAAAACTCTGTCTTTTTTTCTTCTCAAGTAGCCTATAAAATGATAGAATAGGTATTCCAAAAAATTTATTACAAGCAAGGTGGGGTAAAAAAGATTGATACGGTGTCTCTAAGTTTTTTTTAATTTCACATTACCAAGTGATCAAGGGCGATTGGACATCCCCAACATTAGTAAACACATGTTTTCCATCGTCCTCTCAATTTGTGTAACATCTCTACAAAATTTCCATTTTTTTTGGTATTCTGTCACACGTTGATATATTTTGTGCCTGTAAAGATTTCCAATGTCCTAGGACATTTATGTGTGTATCTTTCTTTTTAAATTTAGCCTCCTTTCTACATGCTTTAGAAGATATAAAGTATCTCAAATTTTGATTGTGTTTCACTTTCTATATTATTCACTTTCTCGTTGGCTTCCATTCTCCCACTTCTATGCACGTTCCTTTTCACTTCTCAGTGCAATTGCTAGTTTTAAAATCAATGCCTATATATGCAATTTCAAGGACTACTATAACTCTGACATAACTCTTTAAAGGGTGCTAGCTCAATGGAAGAGCGTCTACTTTATATGAAAGGGGTTGGTGGTTCGATTCCACAGTGTCCTAATATGAATTAATCAATGATAAAGTAGTTTTTTTTTAATTAAACACTTTTAATATTGGTTTATTTCAATGGTGAGATATTTTCTAGATTCATTATTTTATTGTCTCTAATGAGACAGAAGTGATGTTCTATTATCTTTGAATGTAATTTTTTATTGTCTCTAGAGAGACAATAGTTAGGATAAAAGATATTGTCTCTTTAAAGACAATATGTCTTTAATCCTAACTATTGTCTCTAGAGAGACAAAAATGAAATTGTCTCTCGAGAGGAGAAAATTCTTGTGTTATATATTGTCTTTATAAAGACAATTTAATTTGAGACACCAATATTTTAAAACAATTTAATTCGAGACACCTACTTAAAGACAATATTTAAGACAATATACAAGCTTTCTTTTGTCTCAAGTTAAGACAATTTACCCAAAAATTGTCTTAAATATTGTCTTAAAACCCCCTTGTGTTATAGTGGTGGTCATTGCAGTGACTAAAGGAAGCTATTTGATGGTGCCCAGCCCAAACACCCCTTGCAATTATATGATAGGTAATATATTTTGGTGGTTTGACAAATATGTATGGAAATGATTTATGAAATCGTTATATAGTTTATTAAAGAAATCAATTGAATGGACACGCGTAAGAAGTCCACTGGTTATACTTTGCGTTTGGTGTGACAATTAATGAAAACTTTAATACAGTCCTTTCCTGGGTAAATGTAATTCTCGCTCGTCGCTAGACTTTTCTCCCGGTGTGTCGGCTCGTCAAGTCATTCTTCATTGTTAGCTGTGAGTTTGTTGCTGTGTTTTACAAGTCAAGATGTTCTGGTCATGCGTTGAATTGTGGTTCTATTTGTCTATCTCAGCATGCATGTGGTTACTCGTTCCTCGGTCCGTGGCTTGTGTTATTCCACCAAGCAGTGGTCTGGTGAGTTCTATGTCGGGAGTTGTTTTTGCTCTGTTACAACATCTTCAGGTGGTGCATGCAAATTTTGACAGTGGCATTCTTACTCCAGTTGGCTTCTCCAATGATGGCTTGTCCTTAGGTTAGTGTTATGGTTCCCTTCAGCTTCCAGCTCATGCTTCAGGTAAATTATCAGGTCCCTGTTTCAATTTCCAATGCCTTCTTCTTCATTTTTTAATCTGACTCGTCCCTTGCTTGTTATAGTCGATGGTTGCGGTTTTTGGGTTTGCTTTTCCTCGCTGCTACTATGTGCTCTCACGTATGGACATGTCCCTGGCTCATCCTCTGTATTTTCTTTCCTTCCAGTCGATGTTTTTTTTAACTTTGGTGTACGCTGTCCCCGCAGGTACTGAGGGCTTCAACAAGAGGGCTCGTCCAAGACTCTTTACGGCCTATCCAATAGGCTCTATCACTAGATGTCTGTTGAATACCTTTTATGACTCTGTCAATTATTTCCTTAGTCTGTGTCAGTTAGGCCTTTAAACCCTCGCCTAGGGTTTCACCATTCTTGCTCGGTGCTTGTCTTGTTGTGTTGATTAGTCAAACTTGGAACCTTCCTCCAGGGTTTGCAAACTATGGTCTTACGATTATACAACCTTTGGTACCTTGTTCGGTTGTAACTCGTTTTTTGGTAATTCTGGAAAGTTTGGTCAAAATTGGAAACCATATTCCAGGGTTTGCAGACTATGGTCTTGTGCTTGTATGGCCTTCGGTATGTTGTGCGGCTGGAACTCTCTTTGTGATTTTGGAAATGAAAAATGACATTTACGATATAATGTTACATAAATATGATTACCTGAGTTTTCTGTGACGCGTATTCGCCATTCCGTTGCTGTAGCTGCTATTATATATCGTTGGCTTATTTAATTAAGTTCTTTAGATTCGTTCTCCTAAACGTTGTTGATGTGTTATCGGTAGAATGATACTCTGCCTCGTTTTCTTAGCCGGTAATGGCTTTGCTAGTAACTGTGGTTTCTATCTCGTAGCTGCAACCTTCTTTGTTTGGGACTGTTCTTAATGCAATTAAATAAAATGTTTGTTTCTCTTGGTTAACACAATCGAAAAGATTTGATTTATAGAAGCTGTAGAAAATGGTTATTCATGCATAGATTATCCTCAATTAGATTTCTTAACAAATAGAAATAACATACAGATGGAGAGCTGCTTGGATTTCTTCTGTTAATATTTTTTATTAGAGTGTGAGTGATCTTCAGCTGAACCCCTCTTTTCTCTTGCTCCCTTACATTTATAGCTACTTAGTTCCAGATAATGAAACTGTATGCTTGTTCTTCCAGTTGAGTTTTTACAGTTATATGGTTATTAATCAGTTGCTCTATGCTACGTCAAGATTTGTTTTTCAGTACATATGTCTTTTCTTTTCCTACTAAAACAAAAAGATAACCCTAATTTGCTAACAATAGACAACACCAAATCCTAACTATGTAACCGTTTTTAACTAAATGAGAGTAAACAAAAGTAACAATCCTACCTAATTTCCTGTTGACCATTATAATAAAAAAAAAAACTACAAAAAGTAAATTCACTCTCCTTTGGCCTGGCTGAGACTTCACCTAGTCATGGTGAGATAGATGCCATTGCATCAGGTTCTCGTGCCAAAAAGAAATCATGGCTCCAGTCCATGAGCTTCTCGACCGAAGTACCTGTATGTTCGATCTTCCTGGCATCAAGCCACGAACTGTCCTCAATTGGACAGTTCCTCCACTTGACCAGGTACTGTAAGTACTCCTTTCGCTGAGTTCGTTTCAACACCTGAGTGTCAAGAATTCTCTCGATATCAGGAGGTGGAACGTAAGGAATCTGTCTCTTCCAAGCTTCTCCTTCATCCTGAGTGCCTTGTGTGGGTCACATGGTTCCTTCATCTTTCTTCTCTTTTGGGTCAGCTGTATAGGGAAACAATTCTGGTACATTAAAAAAGGTGAAATGCCTATTCCTGGTGGCAACTGGATCTCATAGGCATTTGATGAAAACTTCCGAAGAATTTTTCAAGGTCCTATTTTCTTGTACTTCAACTTATCGTACGTACCTTTAGGAAAACGTTCCTTGCACAAATGTGTGAGGACTTCATCTCCTAATTTGTATTGTACCTCCTTTCTCCACAAGTTTTCTTGTTTTTTGTACTTTAAACTGTTATCTTGCAACTTAAGTTTCACCTGTTCATGCAAATCCCTCATCCTGTTAGCGAAATCTTCTCCGTCCGCGCTTCACCATTCTTGTAGCCCAAGATCTCGCAATTCATGCACTGCGTGAGGATGTATGTCGTATAGGATTTGGAAAGGGTTCAAGCCTATGCTGCAGTTAGGTGAATTGTTGTAAGCAAATTCTGCCTGCGCCAGCACTCAATCCCACATCCGCGAGTTCTCTCCCACTAGACTTCGTAGTAGATTCCCTAAGCTCCTATTTACAACTTCTATCTATCCATCCGTCTGAGTGTGGTAAGAAAAAATGTAACTCAGCTGAGCATTCATCTTCTTCCATAAGGTACGCCAAAAATGTCCTGTGAATTTCACGTCCCTATCTGACAGGATGGATTTGGGTAATCCATGTACCCTGACAATCTCGTCAAAAAACAAGTGGGCCACATGGGTGGCATCACTAATTTTCCTGCAAGGAATAAAATGTGTCATTTTCAAAAATCTATCCACCACTACCATTATCGAGTCGCATCCTCGCTGTGTCGTAGGTAGGCCTAAGATGAAGTCCAAGCTGACAGAGTACCATGGTCTACTTGGAACAGGTAACGGCGTATACAGTCCTACGTTTTGGTTGTGCCCCTTTGCTTATTGGCACACCTTGCATCTAGCTACGAATCATTGCACATCTCTCTGCATCCTTGGCCAAAAATAAAAGTGTTTGAGCTGCTCGAGTGTTTTATCCACGCCGAAATGTCCAGCCAAACCTCCACTATGCTTTTCTCGAATAATTTTCTCCCTCATCGAGCAGTCTGGTATGCACAGTTGTCTGCCCTTGAACAAGAATTTCTCCTGTAAACTATAGCCTAACCAAGGGCTATTATTCCTCACCAAGGGGTTCTGGCATGCCTCATAGGCCTCCTTAAAGTTTGCATCTACCTAGTGCAAATCCCGTAAGTGCTCAAACCCCACCAACTGCACAATGCTTTCCTGCAGAAGTAGAGCTTTCCTACTCAGCGCATCTGCTACTTTATTATCTTGCCCTCTAACGTGTTTCAATAAGAAATTAAATCTCTGTAGGTACTCCACCCATTTGGCATGCTTGTGGTTCAATTTGTACTGCTACATTATGTACTGTAATGCAGAGTTATCTGAAAACATCACGAACTCATTTCCTAACAAGTAGTGCCTCTAGTGTTTTAGTGCCTGTATGACCACATAAAACTCCTTATCATATGATGAGTATTTCTGTCTACTCTAATTCATATTTTCACTAAAAAATGTTACAGGCTTATCCTATTGACTGAGAGTAGCTCCAGTTGCTGCCCTGTTGGCATCACAACAAACTTGAAATAACCTCTGGAAATCTGGTAACCTCAGGATCGACCTTTCAGTAATATTTTTCTTTAACAACTGGAAGCTTCTCTCCACTGCTTCTATCCACCGAAAAGGTTGGCTGGCCTTCTTAATAGTATCCAAAATTAGCACACAAATCTCATTGAAATTTTGTATGAACTTCCTATAAAAGGTTGCTAATCCATGGAAACTACGTACCTCAAACAAGTTTTTCAGAGATGGACAATTCACTATCACTGCCACCTTCTCCGGATCCATCTTCAATTCATTCTCTGCTATTACAAACCCCAGATAGATCAATTCCTTCTGCAGAAAGGTACATTTTTTCAAGTTTATTAGCAGTTTGTTCTGCTATAATTTCTTGAGCGCCTTACACACATGTTGAAGGTGTTCTGCTCTTGTCCTGCTAAAGATAAGTATGTCATCCAAATAAACTATCACAAACTTCCCAATATACTCCTTCAGCATCTCATTCATTAGTCTCATGAATGTACTGGGCGCATTTCTCAGCCCAAATGGTATGACCAGCCATTCGTACAGCCCCTCATTCGTCTTAAAGGCTGTCTTCCATTCATCTCCCTCATGTATTCATATCTGATGGTACCCGCTCTTCAAATCTGTCTTGTAGAAATACGCAGCCCCGCTTAAACAATCCATCATATCATCCATTCGGGGTAATGGAAACCTATACCAAATGGTGATCTTGTTGATGGCCCTTGAGTCGGTGCACATCCACCACTCTCCTCCCTTCTTGGGGGCGAGGACTGTCGGAACAATGCAAGGGATTAAGCTCTCTCTTATCAATCCCTTGTCCAACAGTTCTTGCACCTGCTTCCTGATTTCTTCATTGTCCTTGGGGCTCATTCGATATGCTGCTTTGTTCAGAAAATTGGCTTCGGGTATGAAATCAATGTGATGACTTATGCTCCTTCTGGGGGGTAACTTGTCTGGCAAGTCATCTACAACTATGTCTGTAAACTCTTCCAACATTTGCTGGATCTCCATAGATAAATCTGATATCTCTGTATGCAATAACACTGTCCAAGCCTTCTTCACCACTGCGTAACCTATATCGCTGTCCTCAACCTATTTTAGGAATTGTTTTCTACTCACCAATAATGCTCTAGTTTCACCTGTCTCAGCTGCCCCTTCTTCTTCTTTGATAGGCGGAAGCATATGCTTGATTCCATCCTTCACAAATTTATAACGGTTCATCACTTCATCGTATGTCACCTTCCGATTGTATTGCCAAGGTCTGCCCAATAGGATGTGACATGCGTCCATTGGCATGATGTCACAGACAACTTTGTCCTTGTATCTACCTATTTAAAGTTCCACTTCTCTCTGTTCATCCACCAATAACTGATGGCCTTTTTGCAGCCACGAAACCCTGTAGGGATTGGGATGCTTTAGACATTTCAATTCCAACTTTTCTACCATCTCTGTAGATACTAAATTGTTGGTACTACCACTATCTATAATTAATTTACAACACTTACCTTGCGATTTACAAATTGTTCTGAATAAAGACTTCCATTGTGTCTAGTCAGTGACCTCTTTAACTAGTTTTAACAACACTTTATGTAGTACTAAAGCTTCCCCTCTCTCTGGAACATTCTCTGCTTCTTGGGGAGGTGTTGTCGCTTCTTCTGGTTGTGCCATGTATGCACCCCACTGTCTGGCTTGTTCTTCTTCACCCAAATGATCTATATCCCCATTTATGACACCGATAACATTGGTAACTAGCCCCTCTTCCTCGGCCGTTACCTTTGCCTCGCTAGGATGACCTTCCACCCCTCATATTATCGCCTTTGTTTGCTGACCCAAAATCTCTCAAACTGCTACCTTGTTCATTACTGCTAGCAGTCTGACCTCTTCCATAGGACTAACCTTTCCCTCTGTTGGCCCCTCATCCTCTCTGGGAATTTTGTCTTCTAGTGATTTTCTCCTCAGCCTTCATTGCACTCTGATACGCTTCCTCAGAGTTATTCGGTGACAAAATGCTAATTTCATCCAAAATATCCAACCTTAATCCATTAACATACCTAGCTATCCTTTCCGTTGTATCTTCTGTATATCCGGCCCGCAAATTCACCCGATAGAACTCCTCAGTATATTCGCTTACCGTCAATCCTTTCTGCCTCAGATTCTGCACCTGCCTGTGCAGCGCAATCTGATAGTCCCTTGGTAGAAATCTGCCTTTTAATTTGGCCACCGTCCTTGACCAGGTTTTGATCGACAGTTTGTTTATTATTTTCCTCTCATTCTGGACGCTGTCCCACCATAGGGATGCGTGCCTTTCGATTCCGTCATAGCGAACCGAACTCTGCGGTCTTCACTGACTTCCTCACACTCGAAGTACTTATCCATCTCACTAATCCAATCCAGTAAGACTTTAATAGACAGGCTACCATCATATGTGACGAGTTCTGGTTTGGGTTTACTGCTTGCTACTAGAACAGACCTCAACAATCTTAATTTTGTAGATTCTTCTTCTTGTCCATCTGCTGCTGCTTCAGGTTCTTCCTCACTCTCATTTCCAGTCTCCGGGTCTCATCGTCTACCTACTTCTACTACCTCCAAACGGGAAATGAGAATTCGAATCTCCTCTCTCAATCATCCATCTCCCAATCTGGGAGCACCTCTGCCACCTCTGCCACCTCGGCCACGACCTTGTTGCCCCACTTCCATATCTTCAATCAACTTTGCATGCTCTGATACCACTTTGATGGCGCCAGCCCCAGCGCCCCTTGAAATTATATGATAGGTAATATATTTTGGTGGTTTGACAAATATGTATGGAAATGATTTATGCAATCATTATATGGTTCATTAAAGCAACCAATTGAATGGACACGCATAAGAAGTGCACTAGTTATACTTTGTGTTCAGTGTGGCAATTAATGAAAACTTTAATACAATCCTTGCCTGGGTAAATGTAATTCCCGATCGTCTCTAGACTTTTCTCCCCGTTTGTTTGCTCGTTAGGTCATTCTTCATTATTAGCTGTGAGTTTGTTGCCAAGCTCTGTAAGTCGAGACGCTATGGTCATGCGTTGAACTTTGGTTATGTTTGTCTATCTCGGCGTGCATGCGGTTACTCGTTCCTTGGTCCGTGGCTTGTGTTATTCCACCAAGCAGTGGTATGGTGAGTTCTATGTCGGGTGTTGGTTCTGCCCTATTACAACATCTTCAGGTGGTGCATGCAAATTTCGACAGTGGCATTCTTACTCCAGTTGACTTCTCCAACGATGGCTTGTCCTCAGGTTTGCGTTATGGTTCCCTTTCGCTTCCAGCTCAGTCTTCAAGTAAATTATCCGGTCCCTATTTCAATTTCTAACACCTTCTTCTTTAGTTTTTAATCTGACTCACCCCTTGTTCGTTACAGTCGATGGTTGCGATTTCTGGGTTTTTTTGCCTCGCTGCTACTGTGAGCTCTTAGGTATGAACACATCCCTAGCTCGTCCTCTATATTTGCTTTCCTTCCAGTCGATGTTTGTTTTAACTTTGGGTGTACGCTATCCCCGCAGGTACCGAGGGCTTCAATAGGAGGGCTTGTCCAAGACTCTTTCTGGCCTATCTAGTAGGCTCTGTCACTAGGTGTCTGTTGAATGCCTTGTATGACTCTGTCAATTATTTCCTTAGTCTGTGTCAATTAGGCCTTCAAACCCTCGGCTAGGGTTTCACCATTCTTGCTCGGTGCTTGTCTTGTTGTGTTGATTAGTCGAACTTGGAACCCTCCTCCAAGGTTTGCAAACTACGGTCTTACGGTTATACAACCTTCGGTACCTTGTTCAACTGTAACTCTTTTTTTGGTAATTCTAGAAAGGTTGGTCGAAATTGAAAACCCTCTTCCAAAGTTTGCAAACTATGGTCTTGTGCTTGTATGGCCTTCGATATGTTGTTTGGCTGGAACACTTTTTGTGATTCTCGAAATGAAAAATGACATTTACGATGTAACATTACATAAATATGATTACCTGAGTTTTTTATGACTCGTATTCACCATTCCATCACTGTAGCTGCTATTGTATATCATTGGATTATGTAATTAAGTAGTTTGGATTCATTCTCCTCAACGTTGTTGATGTGTTATTAGTAGAATGATACTCTGGCTCATTTTCTTAGCTAGTAATTGCTTTGCTAGTATCTGGGGTTTCTGTCCCATAACCCAAACCTTCTTTGTTTGGGACTATTCTTAACGCAGTTAAATAAAATGTTTGTTTCTCCTGGCTAACACAATCAAAAAGATTTGATTTACAGAACCTGTAGCAAATGGTTATTCATGCATAAATTATCCTCAATCAGACTTCTTAACAAATAGAAATAACATACATATGGACAGCTGCTTGGATTTCTTTTGTTAATATTTTTTTATTAGAGTGTGAGTGATCTTCAACTGAACCCCTCTTTTGTCTTGCTCGCTTACATTTATAGCTACTCAGTTCCAGTTAATGAAACTGTATGCCTGTTCTTTCAGTTGAGTTTTTACAGTTATATGATTATTAATCAGTTGCTCTATGCTACGTCAAGATTTGTATTTCAGACATATGTCTTTTCTTTTCCTGCTAAAACAAAAAGATAACCTTGATTTGCTAACAACAGACAACACTAGATCCAAATTATGTAACCGTTTTTAACTAAATGAGAGTAAACAAAAGTAACAATCCTACCTAATTTCCTGTTGACCATTCTAATAAAATAAAAAAAAACTAGGAAAAGTAAATTCATTGTCCTTCGTCCTGGCTGAGACTTCACCCAGTCATGGTGAAGTAGATGCTCCTGCATCACTATTACATGACTATTTCATGAAAGATATAAGTTTGAAGCTTTGAATAACTTTTGTAGTGAATTTTACACAGTAAATATTTATTATGAGATTGTTTGATGTGTATTTTTGGATAAAGGATTCATAAAATAATTCAAGGTTCTTCGTTGCCATGAATTGGAGAAAATATACTGAAAACAAAATAAGATTCCAAAGTCGACGTTGTAAATTTCGCAACCTTCTTCATGAAATATGATGGATGAAAAAGAAACTATTGATATGATTGTATATGTAGTGGACTAGGTCTTGTAAGAAGATTGAGAAAATCTAAAGAATTACAAGATAGTTTTTACAGCATATAGTAACTCACATTTCAAGATAACCTTTAGGGTATTGAATATACATAGTTAAAATCAAACTCTGGTTGTTTCAATTTAAAATTGACGTTTAAATTGCAGAATTTCACGTAAAATTATTGTGATTACAATATAGTTTGAGGTTAACTTCTTGTAGTTCTATCCTCTAGGTAACATTCTTGTAATTTAAGGTTAAATATCATCGTTGGCTAAATTGTGCTAGTATAGACTAAATTATAAAACTTCAGGTTAAACGGTTGCAATTCGATTTCAATGGAATACATTTTAGGTTGAACTGTGGTAGTTGCTTCATTTCGAGAATAAATTTTACACCCTGTCGAAGTCTAAAACAAGCTTTCAAAATATTGATAATTTAGGTAGAATTGTATAGTTAAGGTTAAAGTATAGCTAGTGTTAAAGAGCATAAATCCTATATATTTTTGTTTATAGGTCCTTGAAATATTGATAACTTAGGTAGAATGCTATAGTTAGGGTTAAAGTATAAGCACGGTTAAAAAGCATAAATTCTATATATTTTTGTTTATAGATATATAGGTTTTAACAGTAAATTGTTATATATTAATCTTAAATCAAGGGATATTTTCAAAATATTGACAATTTAGGTCTAATTATATAGTTATGGTTAAAGAACATAAATCCCAGATATTTTTGTTTATAGATATATAGCTTTTAACATTAAATTGTTATATGTTAATTTTAAATCAACGGATTTTCTGTGGTTTATAATGGAAAAATAAATGACTTTAATGATTGGTTGCCTATGTTATTAGGCAACATTTAAATTAGTACGAATTGTGTAGTTTATTTAAACATCTTAAATCTTCGATGCTTTGTATTGATGAAATATATAGATTTTCAGAGTAATTTGTTATATATTATTTTTAAAGTACTGTTTTCGTTGTGGTTGTATTTTATTTGTTTAAATATTTATCGATTTATATACTACTCACTATATAGCATCAAACACTATATAACCGCCTTTATGTTGTACTTACATTTCTTCTATATCTTAGTACATGCTCTACTTCATCTCGTTGAAGTAATCGTGTTGAAGTTGAACACGTAATGTGTTGTGAGAAGCATAGAATGTGTTGTGAGAAATATAGAGAATGCCATAGGATAATTGTAACCTATGTTACATGAAATATTAAAGTTTTGGTTATGATTTTTTTTTGAAGAAGTTAGAGATATGGGTTTTATTGCTATTACTATTCCTTGTTTAATCAATATTCAAGTAATTGATTTGTATTTTGATTATTATTGGTTTATGTTTGACTTTGTTTAAAATTTAATGTTAAATTTTAGAAATAATTAAAGTATTTTTTATTATAATTAAAAATAATAATTTGTAAATATTTAATTAGACAAAAAAAACATGATGTCTTATTTTAGGTTTAACCCATGAAATGCTATTTAGAAATGTTATGTAGATAAAATTGTGGATGCATCACTTAGAATATACAATTTTAAAAAAATTATGTAGACTTCAGATTTATTTAAAAACATATTTTAATTGTGTATATAATTTCTAAATCTGTTGTTTCTTATTTTCTTTTTTCAATTGTAATATACATAAATTAAATTATTAACATACTTCCAATTATTAACATACTTTACAAATCAAGAATTCATTATCGACGACGCACAAAGTATTCACGACGTCTACATACATATCACAGTTGGAATGGAATTCGATTAGGGTTGGTTTTTGATAACCACCTCATCTTTTTCTATACAATGGAACAAAACATACAAACGTACTTCTAATATTTTATTCTTACTAATCATTCATAGAATAATATCCATACACTACACAGAGAACAGGGTATTGTAAGTGTGGAAATATACAAAGAGGATTCCAAGGTTTTTCCAGAGTTATGTGCCGCAAACTACAGGAAAATACCAGCGCAAAAGTTAGGAAAATATGAGCCTAATGCAAAGGGTTGTTGAGATAAGAGAATGCTGAAGGCGGTTCAGATAAGAGAATCGCCAATACCTTTGTATCACGGCATTTGCATTCTACGAATAGAAAAATCTCAAGTGGGGATAAGTATAACATTATGCTAATTACACGTTATTTCTCCAAAATAAAAGATGGAAAGAGATCTTATGGTTAAAAATATTTAATACATAATAAGTATATAAATTTATTGAAGCTTTTGCAACTTACCCAAATATCCTAAAAATGAGGTTATATAGGAACCTTGCACATAAAAAGATAAAAAAGCCTCGTCTAATGTATTGAAAAGAATGCAAGGATTTATGTGTTAAAGCTAGTTTGTTTTTGGAAAAAGAATATGATCATATATTTTTTTGGTAAAGGAAATATATTATTAAATGTAGAAAAAGATTGGTATCCTGTATTTTTTGGTAGAGAAAATATATTAGTACATGTAGATAAAAATTGTTATTATATATAATTGTAGCATTAAAAGATAAGTAACTTTTCTTGTCTTTATCTAACATCATATATCTATTATGTAAGAAAATATAAGATGCATGCTCTTTTCTTATCCAAGTTATTTTCTTGGAAGTGAATAGAAATTAAAGAGGTTAACTTGTGAAATAATTTCATGGGTGGTGAAAAATAAAAGAAAAAAGTTAATTGAATTATTTTTTTGGAAAATAAGATTTCCTTTTGAAACATGTAGTTTAATAACTACCTTATGTGTTTATAAGACCTAATTATTTGTTGATGAAAATATAAGTTAATTGTGTTAATTCCTTTGCAAGGGTTTGTAAAAGTTACATTTTTTGATGGGTAAAGTTAATTGAATTATTTTCTTGGAAAGTGAGATTTCATTTTGAAATGTGTAGTTTTAATAACGACCTTATGTGTTTATAAGACATAATTATTTGTTGAAGAACATATAAGTTAATTGATTTAATTCATTTGCAAGGGTTTGGACATCTTTTGATGTGTAAAAGTATAAATGACTTTAGCGTTGTAAATTGAAAAGTTTGATTTAATTGCATGGTTTATGGCATAAAAATTAACATTATTATTATCTTAGTTATTATGCGCAAAGGAAAGGTTTATTATGATACTTTCATAGAAACAAATGCATGAGAACTTGTACATACAAAATAGAAGTATGGGTACTTGAAAATAACTATGTGAGAAGAACACATATGCAGAAGCATAGAAACAATAGTTGATTACATTTATGGAGATATAACTATTGTGTTAGATATTTTAAAGAGAAACATGGACTTGTAGAACTATTGTGTTAGATATTTTA
Source organism: Pinus taeda (assembly GCA_000404065.3). Taxonomy (NCBI): domain Eukaryota; kingdom Viridiplantae; phylum Streptophyta; class Pinopsida; order Pinales; family Pinaceae; genus Pinus; species Pinus taeda. Next base: position 233,135 of record APFE031479082.1, read on the forward strand.
AAGAGAAATATGGATTTCTGTGGTGAAAAGAATAAGTATTATAGAAAGAAAAACAAGTAGTTACTTGGAATAAATAGACTAGATTTCCTTTGTAAAATACATATATCCACATGCAATAAATAATGATTAGCACATTAGTTCTTGTTTAGAGAAATGCATGTCTTTGTTTGTAAATAGTTCTATCTTGGAAAATATGCTTTTTGAAAAGGGACTTGCATTTTCTTGCACGATGATGATGTATATCATGTTAGCGTTGCCTTACAAGGGGGCATGTATTTTTATAACATCTATTGTATTGGAAAAATTACGTAGTTACATGCATGAAGAAGCTAAAGTGCATGAAAAAAGATAAGTTTTTAGTATCCTTTAAGTGAAATGGATGGTTACAGTTGTTTCCTTTGGATACGAACATGTGCTGGCATGAGAATGATCCTTTGGATATGAATGTGTACTAGTGCGAGAATGATCATACTAATGGTGTAATTATTTTGACATGCTTGATAATTGTTCGTTTATACATGCACAATGTTGTTAGAAGAAGCATGTTGTGATATTATATTTACATCTCATGTATGTACATGAATAGATGTTAAAAGATCACTTTTAAAGAATGATTATTGGTTGATTAATACTTTATCTAATCATGTTACCAAAGATTGTTCATGACAAAAATGACAGGAAGGGATGGTGATTTGTGCAAAAGACAAATTATGCCTAACTTTCTGGCAGATAAAAACTATTGCTCCATGCTAATGAGTACGATTTGCAGAATGGTGTACTAATGGAAAAATCATGCCACAAGGATGTAGAGAGTAGTGATATGTGGGTAAATGGTTTCATGACAATTGTAATAGTTTTTAGCTAAGCATGTGGTATTTGAATGATATTTCATTGTAATATTATATAGCAATGGATAAGGGATGAACTACCTTATAAGCCATTGAGGGGTGAACACCCTCACAAGTATTTAAGAATAAAATTAAATGTTTGTGGTTTTCACCCTACAGGGTTTCTAAGGTATATCGATGTTCAATGATGTGATTGATTATTGTGTCAGTTTGATGATGTTGATTCCTTATCTTATGTGATAATCATAATGTCAAATATGTGATTAATTAACTTGGATAAGGAAACCATGAAATGTATGCAAGGTTCATCAAACAATTTAAGTTAATATGCTACAACAATATTACAACAACGATTGTTAATGGTTATGCAACTTATTGTCTTCTATTGAAAGTTACTTTATGTACTAATTAAAATTCTATCTAATGGTTAATGTGGAATGTGAAGTGGTGATTTGGATAATTACTTGTGGGTAATTTGTGTAAAAAAAAATTTAACTCCGTTCATTTTCATGTAAAGTTACTGGGGTACGCTACAAGTGGTATTAGAGCTAAAGGTTGCAGCACTTGCACCTTTGGGAATTGTTAAGTGTAAAATAAATTGAGGTATGCCAGCAGTGGGCATTAACTCAAGTATGAGTTTAACAATATAGATATTGATATATACAATATAATACTTTTGACATGAAATGTGTGATTCATGTTTGTATCTGCCTTAAAGAATAGTAAGCAATAAAGTTTGTTGCAAAAACCGCGTTCATGGAATTTGAATCTTGATGAGGATAAAAAGCAATAAAACCTTTGTCACACTTATGAACAATCTTGAAAACTCACTAAGGAAAGTGAAAATCAACTACCAACTTTTGCAAATATGGAAATATTAATGACACATTCAATGAACATGAAAGAAGTTATAATGCACTACTTTTAATGAGTGAATGCATGAATGTAAATATGATGAAGATCCTTGAATAGGACGACAGAGTGTTTTAAAAGGACATTGGAAGAACCCCTTTAGATATTGAAAAGAAAGAACGAGTCAAGTAGTGAGACTTGATTGTAATAACTATTTGTTGATTAAGTTTTTCCTTGGCTGTATCATGATGCTTGGTAGCTTCTGATTCATTAGTGTTGCATGACTAACTAGTAAAACTTATATGCATGAATTGAATTTTATTTAAGCTTATTACAACTTGCAAACACCTGATTATTGTAGTTAATTCATGTATCGTTTTGTTAATGACAATACACTATGGAAATTGGAAATGATTTAGAATGTGAATACTTGTTTATAACTAAATGCTGATGGGATTAAGCAGGGGTAGCTTAATGGAAATAAGAAAAACCATGAAAGAAAAATGTTGCAATGTGAATTGAAATTGTAAATGAGAAAGAATAATTTTATATTATATGCATGATTATGTTACTTGGAAAATCAAAATGAATACAACATGTATGACAGTTATGTTTCTTGTAAATCTAGATATTGTCGACCCATGTTGAGGGCTAAGTATAAATCCATGGTGTACACAAATGTTTCTTTTGTTAATTCTAATATGCATACAATTCATTATGTAAATTACTGTGGGAAATATTGCTAAAAGATACATTTAACATGCCAGAGAGTTGTCGACAATTGTGAAAGACCATAAGGCTGTGGGTTGATGGCAGTTGCTTGATGGGAGGGGTTGATGGAGCTTTCCTGATCGAGTTTTCTCTCCCTATAGATAAATGATATTAGTAAGGGAAAAGAGTTGGCCAAGATGGTGAACAGGGTAAAGAGCTTAGGGCAACTATCTTGATTTGGAGCTTGTTGGAGGAGGTCCTAAATTCCTCATAGACAAGATGCTGTCAGAGGAATAGGCAGGAGGATGCCAGAGGAATCTTATATTGGACCCTATGTGGTCATTCAAATTCTTGAGCTGGTTGGCCAATGGAATTCCATGTTAGACCTGGTAACATATTTTTCAAATAAACTATCTGGATGAGAAAATGACTCCATCTGGTTGTGGAAACCATTTCCCATGGGTTGGGAAGAGCATTCCTATGCCATTATGGTTCTCATAGGAGAACACATTCATCAATTAGTTATGTGTTGTGCTAAAAATGAATTTTACATATAGTTGTGTAAAATATGTTATGCATATTTAACATGAAAGGAGATTAGTGCTCAGTAAGGTGTTTTGGAATTTTAGTTCCTTTATTGTATTACCAATCTTGTGAATGTCTTAGTAGGGGCTAAGACAATTTTCACTTGGTGCAGTTATTGACTATTTTGATCATTACATAGCTAAGTGCTCATTGGGTACTTTTAGAAGTACTGTGGGGATGTGTTTATGGGGAGCTAAACAATGTGCATTCGGTGCAATTATTTATCATTTTTATGATTAGAGTGTTAGTTCTCTATAAATACTTGTAAAAGTACCGTGATTTAAATATCACCTCACATTGCATAATTATTTGATAGTTAAAAGTATTTCATTTGATTAAAAATGTTGTGACTAATGAGATTGAATTTGTTAGTCATACATTACAGGTTACTTACGATGGAGTGTTGATGGGTCATCCAATCACTATTGAAATGTTTGTGTAAAAGAGACCATGACCTGTAAGAGTAATTCGTAAGTAATTGTAAGTTGGCATAGAGATTTTGTTTTGTTTCTATATAATTGAATAGTGACGAAGTTATGAAAAATAAAAATTACTTAGTTTTGTAGTTATAAATGCTTATGACTATAGATCATCATTATTTCTTTTGCATATTGATATTTGTTGGAAATGGAATCCTTCATTTTGAAGGGAAAGGATCTCATTTTTAGTTGTTTGGATTCTTATATAATGAGTATCAATTAAATCCCAGTGATAGATGAACACCGGGGATGGTGTTCTCTCTAAGGGGGAGAGTATGTAATATACCCAACCAGTCTACCTGACATATCTAATTAACATAAATTAAGTTATCAGCATGCTTCCAATTTGTTCATGTTGAGAAATTTTGAAAGTTTTGAAAATAGTTTGAAACTACCACGAATCGAGAATTTGTTATCGAATGAAAAAAAATTACCACACGGTAATGATAAGGAGAAAAATGAAAAGAAAAGGAAAATTACCTAATGATGATGGAACACACACATAATATTCACGACGTCTACATACATATACATACATATCACAGTTGGAATGGAATTCAGTTAGGGTTGGCTCTTGATAACCACCTCATGTTTCTTTATACAAGGGAACAAAACATACAAACATACTTCCAATATTTCATTCTTACCAAACATTCATAGAATAATATGCATATGCTACATAGAGAACATAGTATTGCAAGTGTGGAAATATGCAGAGAGGATTCCAAGGTCTTTCCAAATTTATGTGTAGAAAACTGTAGGAAAATACAAGCGGAAAACTTAGGAAATATGAGCCCAATGCAAAAGGTGGTTGAGATAAGAGAATGATGAGTAGCTTTGTATCATAGCATTTCCATTCTACGAACAAAAAATCTCAAGTCGGGACAAAGAGTATCTTTTTGAGAGATAAGTATAACATTATGCTAAGTACATGTTATTTCTCCAAAATAAAAGGTGGAATGAGATCTTATGGTTAAAAATATTTAATACATAATAAGTATATAAATGTAATACAAGCTTTTGCAACTTACCCAAATATCCTAAAAATGAGATTATATAGGAACCTTGCACATAAGAGGATAAAGAAGCCTCGTATAATGTATTGAAAAGAATGCAAGGATTTATGTGTTAAATCTAGTCTATTTTTGGAAAATAAAAATATATTATTGCATGTAAATAAAGATTGTGATCATATATTTTTCTTGGTAAAGGAATTATATTACTAAATGTAGATAAAGATTGTTATTATATATTTTTCTTGGTAGAGAAAATATATTAATAAATATTGTTATTATATATATTTGCAACATTAAAAGATAAGTAAACTTTCTTGTAATTATATAGCATTTCATATATCTTTTATGTAAGAAAATATAGGATGCATGCTCTTTTCTTATCCAAGTTATTTTCTTGGAAGTGAATATAAGTTAAAGAGGGTAACTTATGAAATAATTTCATGAGTGGTGAAAAATAAAAGAGAAAAGTTAATTGAATTATTTTCTTGGAAAGTGACATTTTCTTTTTAAACATGTAGTTTTAATAACTACCTTATGTGTTTATAAGACATAATTATTTGTTGAAGAAAATATAAGTTAATTGTGTTAATTCCTTTGCAAGGGATTAGAAAAGTTACATTTTTTGATGGGTAAAGTTACTTGAATTATTTTCTTGGAATGTGAGATTTCTTTTTGAAAAGTGTAGTTTTAATAATTACATTAGGTGTTTATAAGACATGATTATTTGTTTAAGAAAAGATAAGTTAATTTCATTAATTCCTTTGCAAGGGTTTGGAAATCTTTTGATGGGTAAAAGGATAAATAACTTTCATGTTGTAAATTGGATAGTTTGATTTAATTGCATGGTTTATGAGATAAAAAGTTTATGTTATTACTATATTATTTCTTATGCCTGAAGGAAATTTTGATTATGATACTTTCATGGAAACAAATGCATGATAAATTCTACATACAAAATAGAAATATGGGTTCTTGAGAATAACTATGTGAGAAGAACAAATATGCAAGAAGCATAGAAACAATATTTGATTACATGTATGGAGATATAACTATTGTGTTAGATATTTTAAAGATAAATATGTATTTGTATAAATATTATGTTAGATCTGTTAAAGAGAAATATGGGTTTGCATGCCGAAAAGAATAGGTATTATGGAAAGTAAAACAAGTAGTTACTTGGAATAAATGGACTAGGTTTCCATTGTAAAATACATATATCTGCATGCAAGAAAGAATGATTAAGCCATTAGTTCTTTTTTATAGCAATGCATGTCTTTGTGCATGCAATATATTTTGTAAATAGATCTATCTTGGAAAATATGTTTTTCGAAAAGGGACATGCATTTTCTTGTGCGATGATGATGTATATCATGTTAGCCTTCCCTTAGAAGGGGGCATGTATTTTTATAACATCTACTATATTGGAAAAATTACTTAGCTACATGCACAAAGAAGAAGCTAAAGTGCATGAAAAACAAAGATAAGTTTATAGTATCATTTATGTGAAATGGATGGTTACAGTTGTTTTCTTTGGATACGAACGTGTGCTAGTGTGAGAATGATCCTTTGGATATGAACAGGTGATGGTGCGAGAATGATCATAGCAATGGCATAATTATTTTGACATGCTTGATAATTATTATTTTTATACATGCACAATGTTGTTAGAAGAAGCATGTTGTGATATTATATTTACATATCATGTATGCACATGAATAGATGTTAAAATATCACTTTTAAAGAATGATTACTGATTGATTAATACTTTATCTAATCACATTACCAAAGATTGTTGATGACAAAAATGACAAGAAAGGATGGTGATTTGTGTGAAAGACAAATTATTTTTAACATTGTGTTAGATAAAAACTATTGCTCCATGCTGATGGGTATGATTTCTAGGATGGTCCACTCATGGAACAATCATGACACAAGGATGTAGAGAGTGGTGATATGTGGGTAAATGGTTTCATGACAATTGTAGTAGCTTTTAGCTAGGTATGTAGTATTTTACTGATATTTCATTGTAATATTTCATAACAATGGATAAGGGATGGACTCCCTTACAAGCCATTAAGTGATGGGTGAACACTGTCATGAGAGATTAATAATAAAATTAAACATTTGGTGGTTTTCACCCTACGGGGTTTCCAAGGTATATTGATGTTCAATGATGTGATTGATTAATGTGTCAGTTTGATGATGTTGATTCCTTATCTTATGTGATAATCATAATGTTAAGGGAACCATGAAATGGATGCAAGGTTCACCAAACAATTTATGTTAATATACTACAACATTATTACAACAATGATTGTTAATGGTTATGCAACTAACTATCTTCTATTGAAAACTACTTTATGTACTAATGCAAATTCTATCTAATGGTTAATGTGGAATGTGGAGTAGTGATTTGGATAATTACTTATGGGTAATTTGTGTAAAAACAGTTCTAACTAGCTACATATTCATGTGAGGAGACCAGGGTATGTTACATCAATTTTTTAATAATAGCCTTTTCGAAATTTACATTTAAGAAAAAAAAAAGATATTAAGGATAGTTTAGATTTATGCTAGAATATTTTTAGTTTTGTATATAAATAAAGGATTTCTTAATATGTTTCTTTCTATTTTCACTCATTAATAAATTAGTATTTTGATGGCTATCTATATTTTTCAATTATTTAATTTAATTTATATATGTGAATGTACTATTAATATCCACTTGTATTAGATCAGAATTGGTTTGTTTAGTTATTCCCTTCATGATTACATGATTTATTTATGTAAAGTTCATGTACAAAAATATTGGTGGGAAATGGAAACAACACAGCTAAATAAATTCTAATATTCTTATTGTTATCAAATTTGACCACATATATATATATATATGTATTATACTATCATCTAACAATACTTATTACTTAATATAATTATTCATTCTAAGTGTTGGATTACACATCATCCAACAATACTTGTTACTTAATGTAATGCTTCACTCCAAGGTTTTCCACTATTTACTCTATTTCCTCATACCAGCTCTATAATGCTTATTGGAGCAACAACAAACAAATATAATGCACTAACCAAATTAAAATAACCAAATATGCATAATTAATTTTTGTTTTTAATATGACTAATATTTTAATTGTTTTGTGAATATTTAATTTCTTTTAGAAATGGCACATTTGACTCCAAATTTAATAAAAAAATAGTTACACATCTCCTTCATATAATTCACTTCTAGATGTAATCAATTAATGAATCAAGTGAATATAGTGAAACTAACATTATTAATGTTTTATAATGGTTTGAATTGAAACTAACCAAAAATGCATATCTATTTTTTTCTTTTTTAGTATACCCCTTAGTGAATATCTTCTTTTTATTTTAAAAGGGATGTATTTAAGATCCATGTTGAATATGAAAGGAATTACATGTCTCCTTCATAATGGGATGTAGATTGTGCCTCCTAGCACAATAAAAAATGTCCATTTTATAAAATATTATTGCATAGAGTTAAACTTTCCAATTTCATATAGAAAAATACAACAAAAATAATTAAATAATAATAATGATAAAATATAATGTAAAATAAACTAAAAAATAATAGAAAATTGAAAATGATAATAAGAATAATATGTCCAATAAATTTATTTTCTTAATACTATTAATTTTGTTTTTATTAGTAAATTATAAACAAATTTCAAGGACAAAAAGCAAAAATACAAAATATGAAATAATATAATCCACATTTTTAAATTCAATTTTAAAACATATATATAAAAAATTTACAAAAATAATTAAATTATTAAACATATCACAGAAAAATATCGATATAGATATGGCTACTATATCATTTAAAGTTTTACGAAAAAAAAAAAACAGGATCATATATATATATATATATATAATTTAGAATAGTTATGTGTTAATTTAGTTAAAAATTATTCTTATAATATTTATTAATTATATATATATATTATATATATATTATATATATATTTGATTTAAATTATGGATTTAGCATGTTTTGAGGGATCAAAATTCTCTTTGTGCATATTTTGAGGAAAAAAAAGTTCCTATCATCCCTTCATGGGAACCCAATGAATTGATATAGTGGTTTATATATTTATATTATATATATATATACTATATATATATAGATATAATGTGTAAATTTTCATTGTTTAAATTATATTTTTGAATTTTATATGGAGTACATAGCTTAAACTTACACTTACAGAAAAGCTTTGTTGTATTTTAGGTAAAATTGACAGAAACGAATACTTAAAAGAAAAGACCAAATTGTGAAATAGTGAGACACATTCAAACATTTTGACCATAAAAACTTAATTTTATCAATTGATCTATATAAAATATTTTGTTTATTCATTTTTTTGTTGGTTTCACACACCCTGAATTTGAACCTTGAATTTCATGATTCGCACATTACTTCATAACCTGTCAAATCTCAAATTGAGTTGTGCCCGTGGGCTAAAATATTTATATATTAATGACCCACATTTGAAATTTTTTAATATTGTGAATATTTTTAACTATCATATATTAATTTTATATTAAAAATTGAATAACTTACACATCTTACCCTTATGATTGTTTTTCAAAAGTACTTGATATTTTATATATTAATTTTTAATTCTAAATTAATTTTTTTCCTTGGATACTGAATAATTTATTGTATACAATACTATCTTTTTTTCTTTTAACATTTCATTTATATATATAAATATTTATGAAGTCGATATCGACATAAAACATAGATATTTAAATAATTCATTTAAATGTTATCTTGAAATATTTGAAAGGTATACATACTTCTTTTAATTCTAATTATTTTTATTTATTTTTAAATTCGATATGAAACTATATTATATCACCTAGACATTGAAATATTTTATTTATGAATGAGAGCTAGTAAAATATTTTTGCCAAATTGAGTTATAATATCAATAAAAAATCAAGTGACCATAGTGATGTTGAGGTTATTGATGTTTTATAATGCTTTTAATTAAAATTAACTAAACATGCATATTGTTTTTCATTATAGTAAATATTGCATATTTTATGTTTATTTTAAGAGGAACACTTGTCAACTCCATGTTTGAACAAAAACAAGCATTTCCCTTATATTGGGTGCCTGTAGGCCCAATAACATTAAAAACTAAAATTAAAAAACCTTTAGGCACAATCAAATTAGAAAATAAAATTAAGAAAATTAATAAAACATGTCACTCCAATAATGCAATGAGCATATATAAACTAAATATTTTTGGAGATACAAAATTTATATATAATATAGATAGTGTTATAATTCACTTTATCTTGAATCTATCAAGTTCTTAGAGGAATCACAATTTCTTAAAGTGAAAATTTAAATATAATATAAATAGTGTTATACTTCACCTTACCCTAAATCTACCAAGTGCTTAGAGGGTTCAAAATATGTTAAGGTGGAACATTTCGTTGTGTTTTAAGTTGAATGTTTGCATTTAAACTTAAGATATTTGATGCCACTAGAAGCTTGGTAGATCTAGAGGGAAGATAAATCTATGATGGTATTACATTAAAATCAATGTGACAAGATTTTCCACAGAGATTTACTGAAATATTAAATAATAATAATAATAATAATAAAAGAATATTGTCCACTAAATAAAAATAATGATAGTAAAGAATAAGAAGTAATACAAATAGTATTACATTAAAAAATTATTAAATACGAGTACAACCATATTATAAAATATTAATGTGGTTGATATAGCCCAAGGTTTTATAAATATAACAAAAAAAACTATTGCAACAAGAATGCGTGACTTGATTAACCATGTATAAAAAGGTTATGGGTCAACATTAACTTGATAGAAAAAAGGAATTACACATATTATTGTAAAATGGAACATTTTGCTAAGTAATATTTGCTTATATATTAATTTCCCCATCTAATTAGAATATGAACTTGTTAGAATTAGAATAATATCAAATCCCTAGGAAATACCATGTATAAAAATGATATGGCTCAACTTTAGCTTGACAAAAAAAAGGAACTACATTGTAAAATGGACCATTTTGCTAAATACTATTTGCTTATAAATTAATTTCCCCATCTAATTAGAATATGAACTTATTAGAATTAGAATAATCTCAAATCTCTAGGAAATTGGTGTGTGGGGGTGCACATTGCAAGAATATAAATTAACTTGAAAAAAAAAATACACTTCTTATTGTAAAATGAACCATTTTGCTAAATAAAATTTACTTATATATTAATTTCCGCATTTTATTAGAATATGAACTCATTAGAATTCGAATAATCTCAAATCCCTAAGAAATTGGTGAGTAGGAAGCCACTTGGCACGAATCAATTTTTTTTTAATTTATTAAAGGTCAATGCAACATTGCAAGAATATAAACTAACTTGAGAAAAAAAAAGAATTATACTTCTTATTGTAAAATGAACCATTTCGCTACATAAATTTACTTAAATATTAATTTCCACATTTAATCAATATGAACTTATTAGGAATTGGATAATCTTGAATACCTAAGAAATGGTGCCGCAAGACAGTCACTTAGCAGAATCCAATCTTTTTTTTTTTTATATTAAATGTCAATGCAACCTATTTTTTTTGTAACACACTATAACCATATAAGCATTAAGACTAAACATAAAGCATATTCCTTTGAAAATTAATCTAGACCCCAAATTTAGAAACTTAAAAAAATCAGGAGATTTCCCATTCAAATTATTGAAATAAAAAAATTTAGACAAATTATGTTTCCACAATAGTTAATATAATATATAATATTGAATATAATATTTAAAAATACACATACTCAAATTTTAGAAATAATAATAATAATAATTAGAAATTAGAAAATCTCAATTATAAAATCCACATTATATAGTATTTGCCACAATACAAGTACAATAATTAGACATGAACTAAAAAAAACTACTCTCTCTTTAGAAATATATATTTGAAATAAAAAGGAGGGGTCGTTATGTAGCAGGTCCCTGCCTTGCAGGGGAGTTTCTATATACAAGCCAAAATGTACCGACTTTAATAGATCGGGCCGCACTGTTGCTGATGGAATAGGAGTTGAGTACTCAAGTGAAGTGTTAGTTGGTCCCCCTGTGGTTGGTGTGAACCCCAAGCCAACGAGTTATCATTTCGACTCTGAGTATCATTTTCCCCTTCCATTTTACTACTGTTCTAATGTTCTTTAGTTAACATATTCTTTTTCTTACCCACTGCATTTAACTTCAAATAACTATTTGATTTATCGAAGGCTGTAAATTGCAATCTGACCACTCAAGACGACCATAAGTTTTTCTAGCTATCTAAGACCCTATCTCGTACAGAAAGTAAAGAATATTAGTTTTTTGGGGAGAAGGATGTTTTTTCCTGGAAGTATGACGACCTCAGGACTTACGACCCTTCTCTTTTCCATCACAGATTCCTCTAAAGAATGATATAAATCCATTCAGCTAGAATTAGATACCACTAAATCCTATGTTGTGTCCTCTTTTATAGAACGACATAAAAAAGCTCTGCGATGCCCAGAGAATTATCCGTCATATACATGGTTTGGGTTACCAAATTGGTACAATAGTAACTTTCCCAGGAAAACTTGTCATTAGATTTTTTATTAATGTAACCAATGTAACTACCTTTAAATGAGAAATTAACAAAACCAACCAAGTTCATAGAAAATATGCTTTATATAAGCAAATCATTGGCCTTATATGAAAGTTGACCATTGTTAGTTCGCAACAAAGATTTTGAAACTGAAATCTAATGTGGTTGTACGCGGGGCACTTTAAGAGGAAGTGATTTTCATCTTTGATGTTCATATTCTCACAGAGATGGCAGAACCTTTCCATCCATGGTGTTTTAGGAACTGCCCAACGACCCATTTCACTATGGAGCTCATGAGATTTCGTTCTAATCTTGCCTATATTAATTTTCTTCGTTGAGCTAGTTAGAGCAGAGAGATACTTTTGATCTTCTAGGGTGGGGTTGATGACCTCATAAAATCTTAATTTTCTTTTAGTTGCTAAATCTTTCTCACACCACATTTTTTCTCTGAACTTAGAAGTAACAATATTTTTAATGTTATTAATGTTTTGCAATGCAACATTCTCGTCGATCTCCCAATGGTTTAACCAAGCCCTAGTGTCTTTATACCAACCTCATTTGAGCCTTAGGTGGTTTTGGCTAGAATTTAACGCTAGCTTAGGAAGTCTATGGAAACGGAATATAATAATTTAATATGATGTAGTAACATTTTTAATAATAACATATAATATTTAATAAATAATATGTAATAATAAAATATTATAAAAATTTAACCTTGATATATTCAAACCTAGGGTTTATGAATTCCTCGTGTTTATTAATCACTTGTGTTTTAAATATTCATCCCAAGATATTATTAACTTCTAGGAATTAACATTTTAAACCCGAACAAAATGGATTAATTGTAAGCTTTGAAAGGAATTATTAATATTATAAAGTGAAGTGACTAATAAACCCAAGGGTTTAATATTATAAACCCAATGAATTAGTAAACCCAAGGGATAAATATTATAAACCTAAACGATCAATAAACCAAGAGATACAATATTAAAAACACATGCAATTAATAAACCCTAACAATTAACATTGTAAACATAATAGATTAATAAGCCATAGGAATTAATATTTTAAACTCAAAGGATTAATAAAACCAAGATATTTAATTAAAACATAAGAAATTAATAAACCCTAAGGATTGTTAATATTATAAACCCAACCACATTAGTAAATGTGATTGAAAAATAGTAATGGTATAAATCTAATATTCATCATAAAATTGATATTCATATGATAATATATAATAATAATAATAAAATAACAATATAAATATTAAAAAGGAACTTTATGATAAAATATTATTTAATTGTTATTATTATTAACAATATTATAATTAACTATTAATAATTAATCATAATATTAATAAATTATTGTTAATATTATTATGTCAATTAATATTTACTATATTAGATAAATCTATTATTAATAGTATGGATTATTAATTTGGTTAAATGGGTAAGATAGAGGAATTTTTCCTTTAATTATATATTTATTATGGTCAATTAGACTTTTTAGATAATAATATTCGGAATAAATAATATTATATTTATATTATTTATAATAGTAAAAAATAGAAAAAATTATTACTGGTATTATATAGGGGTAATGGTTTGATATTAATGGGAGATAATGGTATTTTTCACCATTTTTACCCCTATATAAGGGCATATTTTGATATTTTTATTAATAATTAACATAATGGTAATTAGATTAGTTTCTTTATTTAGAAATAATATCTTATTTTTAAATATTTAAAATAAAATAATGAATTTTATTAATAAATATATGAATAATGAGAATATAGTTGTTAGAGGTCCATTAACCATTACTTGTCAAAATAGCTGTTGGAATAGCCTGTTGACCCTATTTATTGCATCGCTCAGATTGGATCTTCAACTTGTCCTGACGATGAACCACACTAGTTGGTTCGAAACGCATCGACAAATGGTTTTTTATGTGATTTTGCCGTAATTATTCCCTTAACAAGAATTTTTAATAAGGATTTTTCCCTATTCTCCAGGGCTACGTCTCCAATCCAGCTTCAGTGGTGGCCTTGTTTTATTGTGTCTTACAGCAGAGAAATTACAATACAAGGACTCAATATGAGTTCTCCTGACAGCAGATTTTGCTTGGCAGGGTGGTTCTTGGATTCCCCAAGCCACTCGGAGTTCACAGACTCTTCCTCTTCCTACCAACTGTGTGACCCTTGGTCTACAGTGGAAAGAGCCAACTGTGATGCTCAATCCAGACAAATTCCTCTATGGGAAGGCTTGAATCTTCAAGCTCTTTGGTGCTTGATGCTACCTATGGTCAAATCGACCCTCTGTCTCCTCTGCTTGGCTTTACTGTTCTCTGTGTTTAGTCCTCCTCTCGGGGTACACTGTTCACTGTCTCTCTTGGTCGCTTGGACTCCTCTCCAAATCCGCCCTCTTTTCGCCTGTCTCTGTTCGTGGCTTTAACCATTTGATCCCTATGCATGTTCGGTTCCTTCCCCGCCTATGTCGATTCACCTTCTACAGCTGCACTTGGATTTCCCTGTTCGGTGTTAGCATAAACGCTCGAGAAGTGGCCACGTGTCTCCATCTAACTGGTACTAGCATGCTTCGTCGGTTCGTTTCTTCTGTTATGTCATGTATGCATTCTTTCTCCACCGTGGCAGTCAAACAGACTCCAAATCCCTTAAGAATGTAGCTTAATCCCCTGTTGATTCCATTTCCTCCATTGAGCGCAATCTCAACCATCTGATCTGGGCTCCTCTAGATCCAATCTCATACACACGTCGAGCGCGGTTGACTTGCTCGACCGATAGCATGCAATCACGGTGGTTTTTCTCTCACCTCCGCTGCCACACATCGATCATTGAGTGGGATCTCTCCACTCTCCTCCAAAATCTCTTACTGTTCAAGGGCGCCCCGATCAATACTGTCGATTTTCCAGAGCGTGGGTCCCGCCTTTGCCCTTTAGCGCTTTTTGTTTCTCCGTCCGTGGTTCTCCGTCCCCCAATGTGACCGAGTGCTTAAGGCTTTTCCATTTTAGCCTTATTTTCCCAGCGATGGCACTAATCGCGCATCAAAATCGCCTCCTTTTCCTGACCTGGGGCTCCCAGGGGCTGCTTTGACCTCTTGTGCAATCTCCATGGGCCTTGGTTAGTGCGCTTTGACCGAGGTCCTCGTCATTCCACGTTGGCGGCCATTGCCACTGGTTCAAGGCATTTTTTTTATCGTTGTTTCAGAATTTTCAAGGATTTGTTCAACTCAATATAGTCAAGGTTCTTAATAGTCTTTTGTGGATCTAATTTGGATCACTATTTCACCAAATGGGCTGAAGCGATGCCTACATACTCTACGGACAGTAAAATGGCAGCTTAATTTCTATTCAATCACGTTATTTCCAGGTTTGGAGTACCTCAGGCCATTGTCAATGACTATGGCTCCCATTTTTGAAATTACATGATGGTTGAGCTTACTTCTACGCTTGGCTTGCGCCATGATGTCTCAACCCCATACTACCCTCATGACAATGGCCAAGTTGAAGTTGTGAACACGTTTTGGTTACAATGCTTCAGCGCACCATTGGGATGCACAAGTCAAATTGGCATCTCATGCTCTTTTCAGCTCTGTGGGCTTACCGAACCTCGACCAAGGATGCAATTAGATTCACACCATTCCAACTAATCTACGGTCTAGAAGAAACTTTACCGATTGAGTGAGAAATTCCATCCCTCAACCTGGCTGTCAAACTTCTCGCCGAGACCTCACCTCAGGAAGAGCATCTCTTATACCTAGAATGACTTGATGAGACTCGTCATCTTGCTGCTTTGGTCATTGAAGCACACAAAAAGCGGGTCAAGTCCCATTTTGATCAGTTTGTCTCCCCTCGAGCTTTTTTAGAGGGCGATTTGGTTCTTCTGTATGATTAAGATAATGATAAGTTGGGGGCAGGCAAGTTCAAACCCATGTGGCATGGGCCCTACATTGTTAAATGGGTGTTATAGAAAGGGGCCTATGAGCTTATTGACTATGAGGGAAATCCCTTAGAAAAGCCTTGGAATGGGCTTTATCTCCAAAAGTACTATGCTTAGGCCATCTTGCATGGTTACTTTTGTACAATAGTGTGTTATTCATTTTTGTACAATGTGGTTTGGTGTGTTGTTTTGCAAGCAACTTTCCTACTTATTATGTTTCTACCTTCTTTGCAGATGTTGGTGTCTCCTCACATCAGTTTTGCTTATGGTACTTGCCGTAGTACCTAGAATATATCATCCGTGGCATGGGCCATTTATGACCCCCATGGTGATTTGATTGACCTTCAAGTAATATGTCTAGGTTGAACAACTAATAACATCGTTCAGTATAGCGCAGTTATCAAATTGTTCTCATAACCTATCGCTCTTGGCATACAAGAATTGGTTGTCAATCTTGATTCACAGCTTGTCATTCCTCAACTTTACAAGCAATATTCTGTCAGAAACACTCAGATATTGAGGATGTATCTACGTATTCATCTACTAGAAAGAAATTTTGATTACATTACATATCATCATATCCCTAGAGAAATTTTGATTACATTACATATCATCATATTCCTAGACACATGAATACATTAACACATGCATTAGCTAATTATGTGTTGGATAGACATTTATGAAACATGTAAAAAACTCAAAATATAAAAACATTTGTACCATAGTAAGAAAGGAAAGTACAGCATATATATATGTGTGCCGGTAATGTTTGTCATACATCAAAACCTCAAAAAATAATATGTGTGTTCAAAATACATTGGTGGCTCGCAGGCCTTATACATCCATGGATCGCAGGCCTCAAAAATGTGGAATGCTAGACATATGCACTAAACATCATGATGCTCATGATAGCATGTAACTGCTCGGACTATGCGAGTCAGCAGTTGGCAGATCTTATCTGACACCCTCAGCTTATGCCTCTGGTACTGGCCTGGTACATAACCCATCCGAGCATACTCTCGGATCCCATGGGTCAAACCCTCAAGATTGCATGCAATCTCCTCCTCATTGTCGCTCCCCTCCTGATAAGGGGCAACCTCAAACTACCGAGCAACGCGCCTAGCGATCGGGGACATCCCAATAGTGCGTTCTGGTCCAACATCTACATTCATAAAATTAGAATGTCATGAACACATATATCTCAAAAACAATAAAAAACATCAAAAAATAAAAATTGGTTATTTTTTACCTCCATCATCATAACCCTCCCCCTTTGGGAGCGGCATATCCAGATCTCCACGGAAGTCGGTACCGCTATAAGGCCAATCCTCCACTATGATCAGTTATCATTGGAGCCACGAGAAAAAGGCGAGCTTATAGGACATCTCTTGGCCCCCTGTAATCTTGGGCATCAACTCACTCCAACAAACCACTCGTGGGTCTCGTGGCATCATTGCTTTCACCTCAGCTAGCTGGTAAGAAAACTCACTCTAAGAAGAAGGTCACTAGCACAGACTCGTAGAAAAATTGCTTCAGGTTTCCCACCTTAGCTTTTGATATATAGCACTTCATGTTTGATTTCATAGCTTCCACCTAGTTGAAGATAGTGGGCGTCGTGTAGCCGATAGCATACTGAAACTTCGACTTGTTGGTCTCATGTTTCCCTTGGAACCAAACCACTCTATTGATGGTTAGCATTAACACTCTCAACACAAGATCTCAAACAGTCATAATCTTGATCTTACCACTTGTTTATTTGAGTGCTTCTACGCAATGTTCGGAAAATAGCATGGTCACACTTTCCCCGATCGGCCTTGACCCATATAGATTGATTGGCTCCCCTCGCTGGGACAATCCTGTGATGAAATAAATGTCTGAAGTTTCCAACTCCAGCTCTTGGTCACCAATGATGAAAATTTCCCAATTCACGTCACAACGACTGATCAGATATCGTAGCAATTTGGGTTGAGTCTGTAGACCTAGTGTAAGGAAAAATTTGAGGAGCTCACAGTTCCTCAAAGCATCCAAGCAATTTGGGTCATCCATTGCTTGAGTGTCAATATCCTCATGCTCGCATTCCTTCCAATCCACCATGTTTCATGATTTTTTCCCTGCAAAAACCATATAATCAAGTCAATAATCATATTTGGCCAGAGAAATTTGGATTCAAACAATCAAATTGAGAAAAAACATGAAAAACATTTGTTCACAGCACTGGCGCGATTGTTTTAAAAACAGTAGCATCGACAGTGTGGTTGATAGTTTTAGCAACGCCCGATCAGCGCAATTCCGTGCCAGGAAATCACGCTGACCAAGGGTGAAATTATTTTTCCAAAACCTCCTCATGAAATCCAAAAAAAGGATAACCATAGGTGAAATAAGTATGAAAATGGAGCTTAAGGTCTTGGCTCTTACCTGCAACTGACGGCTCAGCGAATGACCTCCCAGATCTACCGCAATATGCTCCAAAACAATTAGGGCATAAGTGGGTAAAAATCTCTTCACACAAAGGTAAAATGGTATTTGGTAAAAAATAATTACTTTTTCCTCCTTTTATTCATTTTTTCATGAAAATTTAGGGTTTTTAAGTATTTTTTACCTATTTTCCCTCATAACTGGATAATGCATTTACCTTTTTGTGCAGTGATAAGTGATGGATTATCGATGATGGTATTGGAGTCCCGTTTCAGCTCTTTTCTTGACTTGTAAAACTCAATGAAAATATTGTGGAGTATTTTTCCCTTTTTGAGTTGTAAAAAAAATAAAATGGGGGGTCCACTTTCAAGCTCTTTTCCGACTCTTTAAACACAAAAATTTTACCGAGGTCTTGTCGCTTTGAACTTGTTAAAGGCTGTGAAATGTCATTCACCCAGTATACGTTTACCCCTTTTTTGGGATGAGATGCACTATTTAAGATAAAGGTACTCCTTGACTGAAATGTTCAAGTGATTCTCTCAAGTATCGTTTTCTACCTTTTCGGGCCCGAGAGACACAAATGTACGAAAAGGGACCATGTGGAGTTTTCTTTTCTGTGTCTTTTTCAAACTCTCTAAACATGAAAAATATATCGAGTTACCGCTTTGTCAGACTCATTAAACAACATTTGATTCATCGCCATGACGAACATGAGCTTCTCCTTCCTAGGGCTCATTAAACTTACTAGGTCAGATCTGTCCGAAGGATGAACTTACAGTGCGAGCACATGATAGCCCCTTCAATCTTGCAATCAAAATAATTGGGGTACCTACCAAAAATGGTAGGGGAAAATTGGAAATTCTATCAGTCGTGTCGGCAACTCACTCTTGAACATGACGCTTTCTGCTTCGTGTCAGGTTGGATATCCTCCTTTTCATCATTGACCTTCCTGGGTTGGGTTGTTCATTTTTGCCTTCCATTTGATCTTGGCCACATCATCATCACCACTGATTCTATGGATCCAAAAGATGCCAAACTCTGGAATCATGTCGCCAATATGTTCAAGAGTCAGTCCCTCTACAGTTACACTTACTCCTAATTCTTTGTATCATCTGAATCATTTGCACCCCTTTGTCTCGTGTCGATGATGTGGGATACATCATGGCCCTCCTTTGACACGGTCACTTCCTGTCGACTTCAGCTCATTATCCGGGAAGTTTACCAAGAGACTCCCTTCTAGTACCTTAGAGATTGCATGCCCTAATGGAAAGTTCTTCGTACTCGATGACAATCTCACATCATTGGCTTGCAATCAGGTGATTTCACGAGTGTTCGACATTAGTTCCTTTATTCACATTCTGTGAACTATGCTACCAGTACCTTGAGAGCCATTGTCATTATTGGTGGTTTCTCTCGCACTTGTTAACAGTTCACATCATTGACCGGTAATCAAGTGACTTCCTAGCATGTTTGACTTTAACACATTCATTCACATGTTAGGATTTGTACTTTGATCAGGTTGTTTGGAGCGCAAGACCCTAGGTTAAGATTACACAATTCTAGGTTGTGAGGTGATGTGACATGATCGTGTTGATATACACGTCTCTTTCAAATGGATGGTTGCGACCATACCATGAGTCGTTATATGTGATCCTTCTCATTATTGGATGGTTGCGACCATACTTCGGTTCCATTATGATCCTTTCTATTAGATGGCTACACCCATGCCTTGGATCCATTTACATGATAATTCTCTGGATGGTTACATCCATACCATGCTTCATATATCATTATTCATAATTTTCAGTGATGTATATGTATCTATTCTTGCTTGCAGGTCTTCCGATGACAGACTCCAGTTCCCCACTTTCACTTGTAAAGCATTTCACCCCTCACTCTAGTTCGGCCTTCACACCTTAGGGGGCATCTGTTACACAACATTTTGTCACTGTCCTTGTACTCCCCTTCTACGATCCTAGAGGACCTCTACAGTGTTCCTGATATGCTTTCCCATCATCAAGAAACTCCCAGTATGTCCCTCTTCATGAGCAAAATAATTCCCCTTTACATCATTTCCAAAGAATCTTCCTTTTATCCTAGTTTACAAGACCGACGCTACTGACCAGTTTCCTACTTGCGCCGATTTGTAGAGATTAAAAATAGCCCTCGCACCGTACAGTGCGACTGATCCCTTTTCAAATCATGTCGATCCTCTTTTGGAAGGTTTCTTAAATAAGGAGTTGAAGCTTCCATGTCTATAAGCTTCGTAATGGAAGTTTGGTAGATGGTTGGGCCAGATAGAACCGAGGAAGTAGGTTTGGCATCCTTTCCCCTATTAGGATGGAACAACCTCAAGAGATAATAGCTTCTCCCATGATGAGAGGAACCATTTCCCATCCATCCAAGCTATATAAACCTATCTTTTTCCCAAGCAAAATCTATTTGGAGTTTTGGAGTAAATCTGAATAATCAGCAAGTCATCTATAACTTGTAGCTTTCTAGTGTATGTTTGATGGAGAATAGTGTGATTTTGGTTTTGTTTGAGACTAGAGGGAAAGAGGCCTTAAACCTTTCATTGTTGGGGCTATCCATGAAGTGCTAGCAAAAGTGTGGGAACCCGGATACGTCGGAGGAGACCAGCAACGTCAAGGCACCGATTGTAATCTCTTTCTGATTTATCGATTGATTTCCTACATGAAGTGTCATTTTACATATTTATGGCTTAATGTTCCTTGACCTATTAAGTAGGTTGAATACGATATTGTATGCTATAACGTTTTTAGTTTTTGTTTTTTTCTTCTTTCAGGTGTTCGAAGGAAGGAAACGGAAGATAGCTGGAGTGAGGAAGTAGGATCATCACCAAGCGGAATAGCATTCTAAGAGGTAGGCCCTCTTAATTGATTCTAGCTTAAAGATATTTTCCATAGATTGTTTGTTTGTGGCTAGACCTGCTCTCTCGGGCTAGAGTAATTGTTTGTGTCCGCACTGAGAATTTACCTGCACCACACCTACTAGCCGCCTCAATGAGGTTTTCAACTAGTGGGTTTGCCTAGGTGTCTCAAAGGAGGTTTTCACCTAGGATATTTTATTTTTTCTCTTTTTTCTTTTTTCCCAACCCATTGACTGCCTCATGGATTTTTTCAATCAACGAGCCAATCTGAGGCACCTCCAAGGAGGTTTTAACCTGAGATTTTTTTTTTCTCTTATTTTTCATTTTTTTTCTGCCCTACCCTACTTGAAAAACAAAATCACTTTCAAGTATAAGAATACTTCCAATGGAGACATGTGCACATCAAGATGACAAAAAAAATGATGTGGAGGCTTGAAATGTATGCTTTGACATGTACCTGAATTTCAAAGACCAAATGATTTGACTTTGATGATATCAAGCACAATTGAAGAAGAGAGTATTGTTGCAACTTATTGGCTTTGTGGAACCATATTTCAATATAGTTGTGATGCCGCTGGTCCACTTGTTGATTTCAATCATCTTGGATGTATTCTTCTTCCATGACCTTCAAATCTTCCTTTTTTTGTTGATTATTCTCTTGAACACATGGAGGATTTGATGGTAACCATGAGGGAGATTTCTCAATCTCTGATTTTTTTGTCTGCTCTTCATCAAATGCATCCCATGGTTCTTTGATCTTCACTTTTGACTATTCTTTTTCTGCATGTTGTCCTTCAATGGTATCAAGAGAATCACTTTTTTTGTAATGTTATTCCTAAGCTGAGAAGAATACCATTGAGATTAAGAGGAGATATTTGGAAGTGTTGTATCTCAGCATTGTAAGTGGGTTGAGCTACTTCAATGTGAGGGTTTGGAAAAGGTGGTATAGGTAGTTGAGTGGGAGTGTATATTTGAGATGGATGTGGTTTGGGTTGTGGTTGTGGAGGAGGTGAATGGTAAGGATAACATGGAGTTGGGTATGGAGGATATAGAGGAAAATATTGAAGATATTGTGGATGACTCCCATAAGTTCCTTGCCAACCTTGTTTCCAAGATTGGTCTTGGGGTTCGGATGGCCAATGTTTCCATGGAAAGGGTGTGTTCCAACTACTTTGAGATAGATGTGCATAAGATTAAAATTGTGAATTAGGTTCTTGCATCATACTAGGTTCAATAGGCTGCCATGGTCCTATTGGAGCTACATAACATAGTTGTACTAGCAATTGACTTGCTCCATTGTCCTCTTGGTAAACTTCCTTCAACCTTCGTAATGATGGACAATGTTTAACATCATGTGATTCTACATGGACAACACAAATATCAACATCTTCTTTTTCTTCATCATGATGATTTACCTACTCTTGTCCTTCCTCTTGATATGTGTTTTCATGTTTCACAAATTTCTTCAAATGAAAGTTGGTATACATCACCTCTACTCATGCGATCAAGGAGATCAATCCATTCATCCCTAATTGTTCTAAGTAAGAGGGTTTTTAGTGTGTTAGATCCTAAATGATGTAGTTTTTCCCTCTTAACATTATACATGAACCTATGTATTAGATCCTCAAGGATCTCATCTTCTCTTTGATTCATTCTAATTATTTCTTCCTTAAGAGCATGATCTTTATATTTTTCTAGAAATATTTTTTTCATATAATTCCATGATCTTATTGACTTAGTCCCTAAACTCATGAACCATTTAAGAGCTCTATCCTTCAATGTTTCCAGAAACAATCTCATTTTTTGAGTTTTTAATATGAAACCATAAGATCTATAAACAATTTCAAATTCAAAGAGAAAGGTTTCTGAATCCTCTGACCTTAGACCACGAAATTTTGGACGAAAAGATGGAGAGATGTTCTTTATATGCACACTACCATTAGTATCTTGAATGGGAAATCTGAGAGGATCTTCCTCATTGTCATCATCTCCATCCATTTATTCTACATTATTTGCCATATTCTTCTTCTACCTGCAAAAGTGAATGGTGATTTGTCTCTTACTGCACCACGTGATCAAATGGGTGGGGGGGGGTAGTTGGTGTTGGAGATTTTTTTTCATTTTTGTTTTTATGATTGAATGAAAACTATAATGCAATGCAATTTTATACTTTTGAAATTAAATATGCCTAATGCAATTATTTTTTATTTTTGCAAAAAGTAAAAAGAAATGAAACAAATATAGAAGAAAACAATGCATAATTTGACACCTCCATGGCAACAACGCCAAAAAGTGAAGCCTCGGTATTGCAGCAAGAATGTTGCAACTCCCAAAGCTACTGACTTTAATTATCAACCCGGGGTTCATAAAAAATTAAGAGGTATCGGCACTATATGTGCAACATACAATGTGCCTTTCCTTTGTTGTCATGAGAGAAAAGAAATGATGACTATTTGTAGGAATGAAAGACTGAATTTAAAAATGCTTGTAAAGTAACATGAAATCCTCTATCTACTTATTAACACACTTTGCTTACAAAAGAACCCTATTTTAACCCTATTTGTCACATGTGAAGTTTTAACTAATCTAAGCGTGAAATTTGATATAAATAGTACTAACTATTGTGTGCATGTGTAAATATAAAAGAACTCAAATTTTTTAATATTTTTGCTTTATAAATGCAAATGCTAATCTTTCCTTGATCTTTGGCAGGGGAGACAAGTGTGGAGGAAGAGGAAAAAAATGGTCTTGATGGAATGGAGGTTAATTAGAAGCCTAATCCTAGCTTCAATTATGATTTCTCTCAATTTGGGCTCAAAACAGGATGCTACTGGATTTCCTATAGGATGTATTAGTTCTCCTACAGGATCCCCTGTTTTACTAGAAGATGTTACAGTTTTACTATACGAAATTATACTTCATCGAGTGAAAAAGTAAATAAAATCCAAATTGGATGGGACAAATTTTTTTGTTTACTAGGATTTCTTAGGTCCCCATTCCAAGTGGAATCACTCAAAAAGACCTTCATTAACCCATTCTAAAAACTAGAAAAAAATTAATAATCGAAAATCTAGAAATTCGAGAATTAGTGAGCTAGTAAATCTATAAAATTCCTAACCTAATCAAGTGAAAATGCAATGGGGCAATTTTTTTTATGAACTAGAATTTTTTTTTGATCTAATGCAGGTGGAACCAACTCGATTGAAGCTCGTTAGAATGCTCTAAAAAATCACAGAAATTTATTGTTCTTTGCCACAAACGAGTTCTATAAATCTAGATTTGGGAATAAGAAAGCTAATCCAAGTAGCTAAATTATTATTATGACCTTCAAAATATTTTCCAAGGATGAAATGATGCGTGTGATCCTGCAAAATAACTTACATCAACCATTTAACCCAATCCTACAACAGTAAATCATTAATACTAAATGCGGAAATAGAAAGAAATAAAAACAAGAGATGCATGTGGATAAGAAGTGAAAAGAAGGAAGGAAAATGACACAAAAGGGCTCTGAGGCTCCTGGGATGATCTGAAATGAGGGTTTGATAACTTTTTATGCTTACAAGAACCTCCCACTCCAAAGCTTAACAAATATATGATCTAGCTTATGTTGACAATTATGGAATTAACTACTTGAGACAGGTGTATGTGTAATTTCTTTTAATTGTTTAAGTGCTTTAAGTCCATTTGTTTCTGTTGATATTAAACACACATAGTAGCCATATAATGCAGAAAATAAACATCAACACATAACAACAAATTTAATCTAGGAGTTCACTAGAATATCGTGGGCTACGTCTCCTTGAGCTTTTGTCATCTTGACTTGGCTCTTTGGGATTATGGCAAAGTTTCTTCTACAAGTTCCACACTTAACTCCAAAGGTTACTCAAATTAACCAAATGGCTTAGAATACCATCTATATCCCTGTCATGGTTGTCATCACTCTGCAAACAGTTCTCAGCTCCCTTCAACTTGATTCCTTCAATCAGTGCTCTGAGCTTCTCTGAGCTTCTTGATGGCACTAAATCCTTCAGAATTCTTTAATTGTCAATGAAACCTTTTCTATCATCTCTAGCACATATCAGACACCAACAATAGACTTATCATTTGCTCAAAATGAGCACTACATCACCAAACTAGGCCTTCCTCCACAGTTAGCACTAGGCTGCCTGAAACTTCCCTATAGCATCTTGGCCTTTATAAGTCTCCAAATGCTTCTGAAAATCCCTGCAATGGATTCAGAAGCTCATTATAGTCAGGAATGACCGTTGGTTCATTGAGAATGAGTACTGGTAGCTCCTACAACTGCCTCCAACCCTTGGTGGCCCTGAGCTCCAAAATCTCCCTACATGAAAATCTCTATGAAGATGACTTTTTCAACTTCTCTAGATTGTTCCATTGTCTTCAAAAGGCTCCAATTAGCCTAGCTAGACTCTTGTTTCACTCTCCCTGGTCGAAAACAACTCCTGGAGTGCTTTTAGGCAATATCCTCAAGGGATACTCCACTAAATCTGGTAAATTGCAGTTAATCCCAGTTAAATTTGGCCAAATCCGCCTTTTTAGCTACTCCGCCAAGCTTAACCATCAAAGCTAGTTGTTATCATAACCATCGGCGTGCATGTGATGGGTATAACCCTGACAGTTTAGGGATAACACTGTATAGTTCTGGCGGTCAACATGCAACCGCGTGGTTTGTTGGAAAACAACAGTTAACATCACAGTGTGTGAACAGTTGTATGGGATCGTTGGCAGGTAAGACTGCTAGTAGTCCTATACCGTAAATTCGCAACCGTTATAACATAATATGACATGTGACCCATATAGGTTAAGAAACAACGTTGGCAGAGTTGGTAGAGCACTGATTTGTCTTGTCATAGGTCAGAGGTTCGACTCCGTTGGACCCCAACAATTTTTACAATACCATTCCAAGGCCACGTGGCGGCCTCCAGGCTTGCCACATGTTGGCACCTGATTGGTCACTCAAAAATGAATATTCTAGGGAATATTTTTTTTAATATTTTCAAAAATCAAATTATTCTTGGTGAGATGCCCATAAATTACAGTTTACTAGACTTTTCAAATTATGATAACTCCTTCATAGGTGTAGGGTTTTCGAACCGTTCATGGTGCCAGAATTAGGAAGATGAGATCTATCCAATCACTTAGGTTTGACACTCTTTTGAACACTTTTAAATTTGAGCTATCGTTAAGGTCTTGGATCAATATCTGATCATGGGATGGCCAAGCCCAAGGAAAATCAGATACCTAGATGAGAATAAGATTTAGAACCTGAACATGACACCAATCTTCATTATTTTCATCAATACAATAACATCCCTGCAAGAAAATATTATGGAACTGCAGAAGCACAAGTTCTCTCCACAAGAACACTAATGAAAATCTATCCCTAGAGGTAAATTCGACTTGGTACTTATAAAAAATGATTAGGAATCATTCCCCATGAATGGAGGAAGCTTTCCTGACCAAAATCCCTTGATTAGTGGATCTGGTCTCCAACACTAGGAATCTGCATTAAATGGCAGGGAACACATTCCTAGATTTTCTCAATCATTGGAGTTCCACAATCTGTGCCATAATTCCATAATATCTTATTGATTTATTTTTTAATAGTGATCCTCTTGTAGTTGGGAGCAGGTCCCTAAATTATCTCCTCCTCCAAATCTTCATAATCTGCCCAATATTCTCATAATATTCAAAAAAAAAAAAAAATATTAGCCACAAATATCCAATTATTCATAAACCTTCCTAATGAATATATTAAAGTTAAAAATCATTATCTAATGCAAAAAGAGAGGTTTAATTTGTTGAAGGATGGTTAGATGGACCTTAATTTATGTTTAATTTATAGGCATGGGCCTTAATTTATGTCTAATTTAGAGGTGCATCACCCTCCAATGGATCTGAGCTAGCATTAGATTACTGGACCTTATGCCTCCATGCTGCTAAAATTTAAAAATTAAAATAATCATGCACAATGAAAAATCTGCAAATGAAAAGCTTGATGCATACTCCAGAAAAAACCTTTGATGCTGACTTAAGAATGTGGTCATGTAATCAGCTACAGGGTCATAGAACTGACAAGGGAAATTTTCATCTGCCTTATTTTCATAAACCTTCTAATGACCAATATCTTCTTGGTCAGGGCAGTCGTAAATATTGTTGGACTCCTCCGCTTTATATTTTCCAAGAAAAACTTGTTCTTGGAAGCCTTCTCCCAGCTTGCTGGTAAACCACTCCCTTTGAACATCCATAATCATCTCGTCCTCCTCTGAATAATATGAATCATAAATCAGAGGGGGTTCTTGATCTTGTTCTCCAGGTGAAGGATGTGAATTGTAAACTGGAGCCTCTTTGCTGACCTCTTGGTGGGCCTTCTCTTCTTGTGCATCTTCCCATGACTAGGATTTTTGTGGCTCTACATCACTTGACTCTCCATTAGAGTCATAATTATCATAGGAAGGAGAAACAACAAATTTGGTTGAATAAGACCTTTAAGGGTTTATTTGAAGCTTGATGATGTTTCCTTCTTCGCTTTCTTGGTCATTGGGTGATGCTTCTTGATATGAGTAGATGTTTTCTTGGAGTGGAACTCCACAAACACCTTCAGCACGGTCATCAACCTTGGGAATATATTCATCATTAAAATGTGTGCAGCAATCTTCAAACAGAGCATTCAGTGGATATAATATTGTGGAATAATGATGGAATGCTATATGAAAACAATGTAATGAAGATATGTTACCACGAGGTATTGTTCTGTACCAAATTCTAAAATCGTCTTCTAAACAATACACGAACAATTTCATTCACGCACCTTCAAAAATAATACCTTGTTCTTCCATGCATTCATGAAAATCCTGAAGGTGTTGGTCCAACCTTCTAGCTATGTTTCCACTGAATCTAGGCAAATAGGTATTCCATTCATGAAAGGAAGAGACATGATTGTGATAACCAGCAATAGAATAAAAATCTAGTGGGGCAAATTAGTTGAACAATAATGTAGGAATAGCCATTTTGAAAACCCCCTAGGTGAGTGATCTCAGTTTCAAAGGTAGGGAAATTTTTCGACTACTTTAGCATCAAAGTGAGTATGAGGCTACTTGAAAACCAAGATGATCAAATAGAGATATGGGCAATGGAGTTACCAGGATGTTTACCATAAAATTGAAATAGTGGAGTCGCCAAGGTGAGAGACCTTCAACCCACACTTCCCTTGCTCACATAACAGAGAGAATGTAAAGATTTGTCGTACCTAGGGAAAAATATTCTAATTCGTTCCCCAGCAACAGAACCATAAAGATGTTGTCACTTCTAATGGCACCCATAGCACAAGTGCTTCAGGGGACATAGAAAGCTTCCTAGAGCCAGCCTCTAGGTTGATTGTAGACCAGTTCCTAGGATATCCTAAATAAAGGAGTGCATGGAATATTTTCAATGGGGGATTTTGGTTGCACTCCAATTGTCACATAGTTAAAAGGATAATAAAGGGGGTCTTGGTTCAATTAGCCTTCATGAAGCTAAACTCAAAGCCAACACATGGATCTAAATGCTCAGGGGGTAAATCAAGCCAACCTCAACGAGAAATGGCTTTTTCTGGTGGCTGACACATAACAACAAGACGTCTTAATATTGACATTGTAGTAACATGAAGAGGAGGAAAGAAAGGAGGGAATTTGATGCATGGGGTTGCCAACAGAATCCTAAGCAACAATGTTCCAGTAGAAATGAAGAGGGAGTAGATGAAAGAGTGGAAGTAGTGGCACGCTAGTTAGAGTTTCAAGCCATATACCACATGGGACGCTTTTCACTAAAAGCATAAGAAAAGTTGGGCACATTATAGGTAATTAAGTAAATCTGTAGCTAACAGAGGTACTTCACTACTTAGTAACAAATATGCAATCATGAACAAGGGTCAAACTTGCAGCTTCACCACACTATTTCATAGAAAGAAAAACATATATGAAGTGGGATTTACATAGGGGAAAACACACTGCACATTTCCATGATTGGAATCACCAAAGAGTTTCATTAATCTTCAAAATGAGTCCCATTCACCAGTCCATTTACATTTATTAGTTACCACTCAAGTCCCTCATGAACAAGCATTTAGAACCAAAATGGAACAAAAGAATTTGGACCACTGCCAGTGCAAAATTCCAGAACCACTATTAATTGTTTCTCCCCCTTATTTATATAGAGAAGGTGGGATTTGAATCAACATTTACAAAATATCTCAACCCAAGACCAGCTTTCAGATTGATT
Organism: Pinus taeda; assembly: GCA_000404065.3. NCBI lineage: Eukaryota > Viridiplantae > Streptophyta > Pinopsida > Pinales > Pinaceae > Pinus > Pinus taeda. The sequence continues at coordinate 262,839 of APFE031479082.1, forward strand.
AGCTGTCTAGCCTTGCGATAGCTCTGCTTCCCAAAAAATGATTTCCAAGGAGTTGATTCCTTTCTTGAAACAAACAGAAATTACAGAATAATGAAAAGAAAATAAAAGCGAAAAGGTGATGGAGGAAGTATCCCTTTTTTGTTCCTGTGAAGGCCCCTGATTATGCCACATCCATGCCACAATGAGTCCCTCTAGCTGCTCAGTTGGTCCTGGTCACTTTCGCCTTAACTGCCTAAATCGCTCGCTCTTCAAAACTAGGAGCAGTCGGCTATCAATTTAATTCCACATTACATAAGGAGAGGATGCCTGGGGGGTACTTTGTCTTCCCTCTACATGGAGCACCATGTTGGATCATCAAGTCATCTCTAGTTTCCATGTCTTCATTTACTCTGTATTCTATTTGATGACCGCGTTATTGGATATACACCAAATAATACCCTTGTCATCCAAATGAGCAGAAGCGCAATAGACGTTTTAATGTTCATTGATCTGGGTCATTGATCCAGGTCGATTCAATATAGGTCGTTGATATGATCCTATTGGTATTGTAATCACAATACAGGAGAGGGCCTTTTTTACCATATTTCATAGTGCTTGTCGATTGTCCGTACGTGAAACTTCAATAAAGAATAATACATAAAATATTGCATCCAGAACCAGGGCTCACATATCGTCAACGGAAAGCGAAAAGGGGCCTGAACACTAATTTTATGGTGATTTCCCAATATGATAGACTTGAAATCTCTCAAAACCATAATACATAACCTTTTGGGCCCATATCAATCTCAATTCGGAAGGGAATTCAGTGGAGGAGGGAGTTATGTTTTGTGCGGTCCCGGATTGCGATATCGCAATCGGCGGGGGAGGATTTATCACGATTGGCAGAGAGGACCTTATCATGATTGGTGGGAAGGTGGAAATATCGCAATCAGTGGAGAGGACCTTATCGCAATAGGAAGGCGAAGAAGGGACTTGGATATGAGAATTGGCGGGGAATTTGCGATATGCGATATCAGCAGAGAATTTGCAATATCACAATCAGTAGGGATTTTTTTATATGTGATATTAGCAGACAATTTACAATATTGCAATTGGTGGGGGAAGAACTTTATTACGGTAGGAAGGAAACTTTGCAATATGAGATATCGCAATCGCAAAAAGAAAAGGGAGATGAGCATATAAGTATTGCAAAGGAAAATGGGCCAATACCAATAAATTTTTGCAAGTCCTAGCCTTTTAAAAGGCCTTCAATCTGTTTTATGAATGCTTTTAATATATTTTAAATGGGAATGAGGAAACACAGCGAGAGTTGGAAATACAAAGGGATTTCGACGAGAGTTAAAAATGGGTCACTACGGCTAGAGTTTAAAAAAGAAAGGAAAGAATGGGGTTTGTGAAAGAAATGGTTTTAAGAGAATATGAAAATTTCTCCAAAAAAATTTAAGTTGGACCTGTCCTTCTTCCTTTAATCTCCAATTTACAAAGCGCAGCATATGGCTTGGAGGCTAGCTCCAAACATCTATGTTCTTTTGCCCTCTTTGTACAACTGGAACTCTCTTTTGCAGTGAATGACAACAATGACTATGTCAATGAATATATTGACCATATCTATAAGTTAACTAAACGAGACAAGTATCAGATCAACCCCACTGAAGATGGGAGGATAAGCTAGCAAAAGGATATTTCGTGTGCCCCAAACTCGGATGACGAATTGGAGAACTAGCAGAACTGGTTGCATGAATTTTCTACTATGTGTTGCAATAGACTTACAAAATTTCTTCACTACATCTCAACAAAGGTATGTAATTTCGTGTTGGCTTGATGGGCCCTGACCCAGGTTCAGTGTTAGCTAGCCAAGCAAATCCCTACACTACTGGCTCTTTCAGCATCAGTCTGTGGAGTGTGGACAGAAGTCTCACCCAAAGTAGTATTGGGGGATGTAAGAACTAGGTTTTTGCACCTTGAGCTGGTCGTGATGTCAACTTTATACCTTAAACTCTCCCTTCATGCAGATCAATAAGCCTTTAGGTCTTATCGATGTAATTTTTCTTTCGTCTCTTAGAACCTCCTTTTTATACAATCCCATGGTCCGCGGACAAAGGATGGATCTCCAAAACTGACACAACCTATCTACACTAAGGGCAGAAAACCCTTTTTGACTCTTGATATCTTCACACTCCACGAACACAAAATGTGGAGACTTTATATTTCTTTATACAAACTTCCTGCCTTCTGCCCCGAAACTTGGGTTTTCAACCCCAAAATTGACCCCAAGGGGACTCGTTCCCAATAGCCTCTCAACGCAAACATGGTGACTTTCCCTTGAGTCACTCAGCTGCTGCAGACATCTTCTCACGAAGACCTCCTAACTCAACTTGGACTACTGCAACTTTGGTGGTACACTGTGCTGTCATTTGCTTCATCTCCTCGACCAGGTGCTTCGTCGCTAGCCCTGCACCCTCGGACTGAATCTTCTGCTGAGTCTTCTGCAAACTAGCCAGCTTGCCTTCAATTGTAGTCATGATCAAATAGGCCTCGTCCAACCAAGGTTGTAAGGGAGCCTTCAGCACTGCTTATTTGTGTTGGGCTACATCTAACTACTCTTCCAACGCCTTTTCCTCCTGCAGCTTAGTTAACCTCTGCTTGATGACGATAGTGTGCGCTATTGCTTTGACTTTGTCATAGCATTGTTGCAGCTCTTGCACTTCTGTTTCCATCCACTGTACAGTAGGATATTCTTGCAGGAAGGTGACTATCTCGAGCGACTGCTTGAAGAGCATGGTACAGCCCTTCACTGCACTCTCTACTACTACTACCTCATCTTTCACAGCAGCCTCACGCTGCTCTCTGATCTCTAGCAGAGTCGAAGGCTGAGCCTTCAACTGCAACTCTAAAATTTTGAGGTTTAGCTCCAGCTAAACCTTTTCCAATTCAGTTTGTGCATCGTGAACTCTAATAGTGAGCTTCTGAACCCTCACATCTACCAGCTCAGCCTCGAGAATTCCCAGCTCTGGGAAAATCCTGCACGCCTCAGCCACAACTGTGGCAATGCACTGGTTCTTATCTGTAATGTATTTTACAAGGTCAAGGGTGGAGTCTCTCTGAATGGTCAGCTGGGCGTTGTTGACCTTATGTTCGTTGATTACCTGCAATGTGTGTTGTTCATGGGCACGAAGTTCTGTGATCATGTCACCCTGCAAAAGGTGAAGCGCCTCATTTGGAAGTGCAGCTAGGTTGAGTCAAACTCTCTTGCGGGTGCTAACAGTGGGTCTATTAGCTTTAGCCTCTGTTGTCACTGCTCCATCCTACAACACTATTTCTCATGGATCGCTTGCACACAGCATCCTTGCAACTTCTTAGGTGGTAGGTGCCAAACTGGTTGATGTCACATTAGTTTGTATCTATGATGCATGGATCTGCAACTCATGCAGACCCGTCTATATGGCACCCAACACCTGTTGTTGTTGCTGCTTGAACTGTTGTAGTAGTTCTGCAGTGGCATCCTACACAATATCACCTATGTCATTTAAGTCCCCCTCTGTTAGGGTGATCCAGTCCAGAGACACCTTACTAGCCTTGGACTTCTTCCACAGCCTTACTTTCTCTCAGTCTCTAGTGCGCTTGATACGGAACGGAGTCATATCTAGGTCCGCTCCTCCCTGCTCCATCTGATCATCTTCTTCCTCGGTCTCCGGGGAAAGTGACTTCTAACTCTGGTCATAGTTGTGCTCCCCTTCTCCTACTTGTCCACCCGACTGTTGTGTAGTAGTGCGCTCTACCTTGGCCTTGTCGTTGGCCTCCTTTCACCTCTCCATGGCTAGCTATTCCATCTTCATCTTGGCTTCTTCCTTCTTCCGCTGCACAGCTAGATCCTGCTATCAAGTTTGTGGCATTGTGCCAATATATCGGCAGTCATCGAGGACTGCTACAATTACATCATCTGTGACCAATTATGGAACGTCGTGCCACTTCTTCTTAGGGTCCTTCCACGCCCATATTGAGACATGGTGGAAGTCAGCCTTGAGTTCCACGTACTCTTGCAATTTCTCAAAATTTGTAGGTGTCAGTCACGGCTTGCGATTGATGGCCATATGGATGCTCATCTCCATCAAGATCCAGAAGATCTTGCTATCCTTTCTCCACTTAGGATCTTTTGTCACCCATAGTGAAGCGAAATTCGCTGCCTCTGGTAGGTTTGGCGTGACCGGAGGAAACTGGCTATCTTCAAGTAGCTCCCACGCAACCAGCACTATGGACAACAATAGCCATGCATAGTGGAAAGTCCTACTATGATCTTGTGCCTTGTGGTAGTTCATGAGAACTCACCGCAGAGGTAGCATGCTTAGTTAAATTGAACTCCCTCTGCACACTAGGACGCCAAAGATATCACTGGTGTCGGCACTTCATCTACGCGACATTTCTGCATGACCTTCCCTGCCAAGATTTGTGTCGCCACTTTGACCGCGGGGTCATAGAAACTCGAAATGGCATAGCCGCGTGACTTATTTATGAGCTTGAATTTTTCCTTCATTACCTCAGCAAGTGCATGCTCATCGGCCTTTCCACCAAACGCCATGGCCGGATTTTCTCCTTTGTACAGCAGCCGCGTGATCGTATGGATCAGCATGTCAGTGATGGGTATCGACTCCTCTAGCCATAGACACCCATCGTGCACCAAGCATATCAGCTTCTTGATCACCACCATCGTGATAGGTGCATGGTTGTAATGCAGCACCCATAGGAATTTTAGCAGGTCTGCCTTGTCCACACCTTTCAGCCACTTCCTCGACTCCAAAGTGGTCACTCCAGTATTTTTGTGGAAGACATGTGCATAAGTTGGTCTATCGCTAAATGAGGGAATTGATTCATGTCAGCTAAGTCCCAGTCCTCCATGATTGGAAAATGGTGCACTTAGGCTTCTTGTCTAACTTACAAGAACCTCTCCCACTTCCAAAGCTTTAAATATTCCCAAGTCTTATTGATTAACCAATGCAGAATTAAATGTGTGCTAGACAATATAAGTGTATGCTTGTGTTTGTTTTAAACTGTTCAGGTGCTATAAATTAATTTCCTTAAACTAATATAAAGAAAATAGTAGTAATTAAAAATAGCAGATAGAATGCAGTAGTAAAACACACATAGAATACCAATATTAATTTGGAGTTCACCCAAAACCCTTGGGCTACATCTCCTTGAGCTCCAGTAAACTTGACTAGGCTATCTGGGATTACGTCAAAGTCTCGTTTTTTTTTTACAAGCTCATGGTTCAACTCCACTTTTCTACACATAAACAATGGGTTTAGACCCCACTTTAGCATGTGGCTCTAAAGCTCTCGGCTTTCTGGCTCTAGGCTCTGGCTCTTGCTCTAGCTCTTGAACTCTATCTATCTTGAGCTCTCTCTCTCGGCCTCTGCGTGCCTCTATGATCCTCTTGACCTCCAAGCGATCCTCGTCAACCTTCTAGCGACCTTTCTGTAGCTTTGCTACCTGTCAATCACACTCTCACGCTTTCTCGCCCCTTCAGCTCTCTGCGCTGCCTACTTATACCTCTCAATCGTGCTCTCAGACTCATCAACCCCTCTACCTTAGTCATTGAATGGATTTTAAGCCTATCAATGCTTTTCTGTTTCTTTCAGATCTCGGGCTCTCTAGCTCCCAGTCGTTGTCCCTTCATCTTCCTTCTGGAGCATTTAACAATCAATATTAATGTCCCAAGGTATGGTGGCCACCCGCTTTGCAACGAAAAAGGCCACTGGCATGTTGAAATCCCAAAGATATCATTTCTCTGCTTACATAGAGAAATAAACCAGAAACACTGAAAAATCCACATAAATGCCTTTAATTGGACTTGAAAATCCCTTAAATCTACTTTATAACCATATTGGGTCCACCTTTGGCTACTGTCATGATCTCCACCATCGATCTGGGTGTTCTCCGATCCAACAGTCATCATGCAATTTCGGGCGGCTTAGGAGTATGGAGGTTACCCACCCAAAAAGGCAATTTTCCTCTCTCCTCCACCAGCCACTTGTCAACCAGTCTATGGGATCGGGCGGAGCAAGCCCAAAACCATTTACAGCTTGAGGCCCGCCTCAAATCCACCTTTACAAAACTCAAAATCTATGTAATCGAGTTTAGAATTCCCCTTCAGGTCTGTAATATTTCTTCGAGCGTCATTCCTTTGTATTTCGATTTTTACACCGGAAAACGTTAATACACTGAAAATTCTGAATTTCTGGATTTCAAAAATTATAGAATCTCACCTTATATTCCATCGGGTCCACCTTTTAAATCGCTATCGCATGTCACAAATTCCCGTTCCGTGGTTTTCCCTTTGTATTTGAAAAGTACATTAAAACCTTTTAAAATCAAATTAAGGGCTTTTTGGTGGACTTTAAATACCTATGCAGCGAAATCCATAACCCTTTTAGGTCTGGTCGGGTCACATCCACGCATATATGTGTGTGTGTGTGTGTGTGTGTGTGTGTGTGTGTGTGTGTGTGTGTGTGTGTGGCCTCGCTCCGTCGTATGACTCTGATGCGATATTGCAATGTGATTGATCACAATCGCGTATCGCATGGGCCCAGGGTATTTCCATATGGCATCATCGATTGTGATCTGCCAATATTGGCAATCTCGATATCGCATCGGCTCGGTCCTTTGTTTATGTGCCATGCCCTCGCCGATGCTGATCTACCGATCGGCAATCGCAATGTCACATCGGCCCGGGTCTTTTGCTCATTTTATATGCCTATGCCCACCTCCGAGCCAATATGTCATGGATTGGTGATCGAGGGTGCTTCCCCTTTCTGCTTAAGTCCACCTTGGATCTCCTCCGATGTGATTTTATTCATAAATCCTTTTAGGCCATTTTTTTTTGGAAGATTTTCCTCTTTTTCCCAATAAGCAAGGGCATCTTCTTTCTGCAATAACTTTTGCATCCTAAGTCCATTTTTTCCCATTCAAGTTGCAGTAGATTTAGAATGAGACGATATTTGCAATGGTTCTAATTCTAGGAACTTCCTTGGACTTTCATTTTTCCTCTATGAGGAACACTTAGACTTAGGAGTCTATCCAAAATCCATTTTGGATCACACCTTCCCACTAAAAGAACTATTGGTCTCCAAAAGACTGATATACTGGTCTAAATAGTAAATGAGAGTGACTCACACTCTTCTTTTAGCCTCCCTACACTTTCCTTGCATAGTGCCTCTGAACAAAAGTTTTCTGACCACTTCCCTTCTTGGATGGGCTAGTCTTCCTAGGAAGAACTGTCTTCCTACTTGCCTTCCTACAGAACTTCTCCTGAAATGGTTATAGAAGGTGGTTTGAACTTCTTTGCCTTGATCATTGATCCAAGGTGGCTCAAACATATGTGAATTACACCTGCTCCACAAAATTATCATTTGTAACTTTTTGAAAAGCCATCAACAACAACTATTAACAACAACAGAAATATAGACAACAACCGGATGGCCTAAACTCCTGATTCAACAAAAGAAACATATTTCACAGCTTGTGAACACCTCCATGTCTTACATCTTCATACAAATGATGGACTAGATAACAAGCCCACAAAACATGCCTTTAAACAAATGACTCTTCAAGTCAAGCACGTAGAAAAAGACCATTAGGAGTCTTTTCAAGAGATGAAACACTTCATTATTATCTCCATCTTGGAGACCGAGTAAACTTCTCCCAAGTCAAAATTTCATCACATGCATGTCAAAGAAATCAACCTTATAAGTTAATTACACATACATGTTCAAAACAAGGAAAACATCAACATCCCTGTGTTCATGCACATCATGCTTATGCATGCATTTCATCCTTCAACTTTCACTTAAGCACACCGTACTTTCGAAGTTGAAATGAAATATAATGTTGCAGCAACAAAGTGAGTCTCCTACTCAACCTTTTTCCATTCACCATCTCGGTAGAAACCTGCAACATACATCTCATCAACAAATAAATGCAAATAGATGCATCAATAGACATGCAACCTTAATTGGAAAAGAACTCTAGCCATTTCTTACCAATCCAGTTCCAAGGTCTTTCCTTTGTCTATACATCAGTATCAACATGTGAATCATCCTGAGACACTTCGTTCATGGAAACTTCCTTTCCATTTTTGCCATATTCTCTTTCCACTTTCCTCAGCTTTTGTGGAAGCATTGTTGCATTCAGAGTCCAACACCTTTCATCAAGATGCCCTTGTTTGTGGCAATAGGTGAAACACATGTGTATCCTCTTGACAGCATGATTTGCCTTGTCCAATAGACCTTTGGCTATGTCAAAATTTTCTTGTATGTGGCCATTCTCTTCCAACATCTAGAAGCATGATGGTTATCCAAACCACAGAAGGAACATGCAATTATTTTCCTATGCTTATGTGGAAATTTATCATGCTTTGCAAAATCAAAAGGGAGATGATTAGAACTAGACTTATACCTTTCTCTTTCACCTTTGTTGCCTTCATAAGGAGGTGAAGAAATTGAAGGAGTGGCTCACTATGGAACCCCATCAATCTCTTCAAGGTTGTTAGGGTCTCCCCAACTCTCTGGTTCAAGTGTGTGCTTCTAAACACCAACATCCTGCAAATGATGTTTCAAGTTATTGCATTCCTCCTTAATACAACCTTCACACTCTTGAAGACCTACAATGCAACTCCTTCTTGGAGTTGTTTTAATGGTCTTCATGGAAGCTTTGGAACTTTCTCCATAAGCTTGTCCATAGCCAAGACCCAAATAATTAGGCCTTTCCTCAATTATTATTGGCTCAACAATACCTTGTGCATGTCTACCCAAGCCTTTTCCTTCTAGCCCATCTTGGACATTAGCTTGGAACCTATGCCTTTGGTATGTTTTTCAAAAGAACAAATATAAGCATCCTTAGAGGAAATTGAAGACAAACTGGAATGGTTTACCTCTTCTTCAAGCTGATACTTGACCAAGGCTTCTTTAGCAACAAAGAGATATGACTCCAACTCATGCATCCTCTTCAGGTTCATATTTGCAATATGAAGTTGCCTCTCCATTTCCTGCAGTATGTCAGAAAGAAACTGCTTCTCTTCCTTCATGGAATTCAACTACTCTCTAATTATGTTGTTATTTCTTCCATCCTCATACATTTCTCTTACATTGTCCATCATCATGAACAAGTCTTGCTTCAAGTCTCCATCATAGAGTCTTGTGATGAAGGAGGAATTTGACGATTCACTTGTAGAAGTTGTCATTATACCAATGAACAAAAGAACTTCAAACAAGATTAATAAAGTGCTTTATTAAGCAACCTTTTGCAACAAACCTCTTGTTCTTCAAGGATTGCTTTGAGGTCCTTTGGAATAGAAGAATGCCTTCATCCCTTCTTCCTTCTTGTCCTTTTTGGGCCTAAGCTATCAATAGCTTTCCCTTCAGCTCTGAAAACTCAAACAATAGTCAGTTTGCAACAAGCATACAATCAACCTCTGACTGTTTAAACACCTTTTAGACAAGCAATCTTTGCTCTGTCAAACAAGCATTCATATATAACCTTCTTTGAAGGTGGGGTTAATCAATCTCAGGCTCTGATACCACTTGATCGAAAAGTGGCACACTTAGGATTCTTGTCCAACTTACAATAACCTCTCCCACTTCCAAAGCTTTAAATATTCCCAAGTCTTATTGATTAACCAATGCAGAATTAAATGTGTGCTGGACAATATAAATGTATGCTTATGTTTTTTTAAACTGTTCAGGTGCTATAAATTAATTTGTTTAATTGATATAAAGCAAATAGCAGCAATTAAAAATAGAAGATACAATGCAGCAGTAAAACACACACAAAACAGCAATATTAACTTGGAGTTCACCGAAAACCCTTGGGCTACATCTCCTTGAGCTCTAGTCAACTCGACTACGCTCTCTGGGATTATGGTAAAGCCTTTTTTCTTACAAGCTCATGGCTCAACTCCACTGTTTTACACAGAAACAATAGGTTTAGACCCCATTTTAGCCCCTAGCTCTAAAGCTCTCAGCCTTCTGGCTCTAGGCTCTCGCTCTGGCTCTGGCTCTTCGGATCTAGCTATCTTGAGCTCTCTCTCTATCGGCCTCTGCGTGCCTCCATGATGTGCCTGACCTCCAAGCAATCCTCGACAACCTTCCAGCGAAATTTCTGCAGCTTTGCTGCCTGTCAATCACACTCTCAGGCTTTCTTGCCCCTTCATCTCTCTGCGCTGCCTGCTTATACCTCTCAATCGTGCTCTCAGACTCATCAACCCCTCTACCTTAGTCATTGAATGGATTTTAAGCCTATCAGCACTTGTCTGTTTGTTTCAGATCTCGGGCTCTCTAGCTCCCGGTCGTTGTCCCTTCATATTCCTTCTGGAGCATTTAACAATCATTACTAACGTCCCAAGGTATGGTGGCCACCTGCTTTGCAACGAAAAAGGCCACTAGCACGTTGAAATCCCAAAGATATCATTTCTCTGTTTATATGGAGAAATACACCAAAAACGCTGAAAAATATGCATAAACACCTTTTATCGGACTTGAAAATCCCTTAAATACGCTTTATAACCATATCGGGTCCGCCTTTGGCTGCTGTCGTGACCTCCACTGTCGATCTGGGTGTTCTCCGATCTAATGGTCATCATGCAATTTCAGGCGGATTAGGAGTACAGACATTACCCACCCGAAAAGGCGGTTTTCCTCTCTTCTCCACCAGCCACGTGTCGACCAGTTTATGGGATCGGGCAAAGCAAGCCCAAAACCATTTACCGCTTGAGGCCCGCCAGAAATCCACCTTTACAGAACTCAAAATCAATGCAATCAGGCTTATAATTCCCCTTCGGGTCCGTAATATCACTTTGGGCATCATTCCTTTGTATTTCGGTTATACACCGAAAAACGTTAATACACAGAAAAATCCAAATTTCCAAATTTCAAAAATTATAGAATCCTGCCTTATATTCCATCAGGTCCACCTTTTAAATCACTATCACATGTCGCAAATTCCCATTCTATGGTTTTCCCTTTGTATTTGAAAAATACATTAAAACCTTTGAAAATTCAACGAAGGGCTTTATGGTGGACTTTAAATACCTACGCAGCAAAATTCATAACCCTTTCGGGTCCCGTCACATCACATCAGTGCATCTATATATATAGAGAGAGAGAGATATATATCTCTCTGTGTGTGGCCCCACTCTGTCGTATGACTCTGACGTGATATTGTGATGCGATTGATCATAATCGCATATCGCATGGGCCCGGGGTCTTTCCATATGGCATCACCAATATCGGCAATCACGATATCGCATCGGCTCGGTCCTTTCCTTATGTTCCATTCCCCCACCAATGCCGATCCGCCGATTGGCGAACGCAGTGTCGCATCAGCCCGGGTCTTTTGCTCATTTTATATGCCTATGCCCGCCTCCAACCCAATATGTTGGGGATCGATGGTCGGGGGTGATTTCCCTTTCCGCTTAAGTCCACCTTAGACCTCCTCCGATGCGATTTTATTCATAAAGCCTTTTAGGCCTTTTTCTTTTTTTGAAGATTTGCCTCTTTTTCCCAATAAGCAAGGGCATCTTCTTTCTGTCATAACTTTTGCATCCTAAGTCCATTTTTTCCCATTCAAGTTGAAGTAGATTCAGAATGAGACGATCTCTGCAATGGGGCTAATTCCAATAACTTTCTTGGACTTTCATTTTTCCTCTGTGAGGAACACTTAGACTTAGGAGTCTATCCAAAATCCATTTTGGATCACTCCAACTTCAAAAGGGGAACACACCCCAAGTGCGGTCCCTCAAAGACAATTTGGTCCAGCAGGAGGGGTGTGTGCAGGGTGACCTTACTCTCATCAATTTCTTTAGGCACCTTCGTCTTTCCCCTGCATGGAGGAATGTATTTAGGCAGCTTAAATATGGGGTCCAACCCCTCAATTTCAACGTCCTCTATTTCCACTACAATATCCTCATCATCCATGGGGATTTCTTCAGCCTCTTCTTTCGGCTCTAGGCTAATCATTTTGGCCTTTTCTTACAAAGTGGGTTTTCCCAGCTATGGGTGCTTCCTAGGTGATGCACGCACCGGCGGCCACATTTTCTTCTTTTCCTTCTTCGGTTTTGGACCCTCCTAGGCTGGCATAGGCCTTGGCTTGGGCATCCTGGGGGATTTAGGTACTTCTATTGTTACTTCTACAGGCACAACTTCCGGGGTAGCTCCCTCTGCTTCCATAGCTACCTCTAGAACATCTCCCTTGGTTGTCATTACTTCAACGCTCATAGCTTTTGTGGGCTTCGACATGATGCTATGCAAAAACACCTGTGTCTCCTTTGGCAACGTCTCAAATACTGAACTTGCTATCAAAAATTCAAATTTTTCATGGTTCATGTGCACCTGAGAGCTCAACACCTCAATTCTCAAAATGCCAAGTTTTTTTTGCTGGGCAACCCTTTGTAATTTATAGTCATTTTCGAATTAAAATCTGACCGTTCGCCCAAAATCAGTTCATTAATGCGAGATTGGTGGCATATTTTCAAAGATTTGGTCCATAAATTCTGACTTAAATGTCGCCCCCCACTCCATTTCGCCATTTTCTCGCCGTCAAATCTTGAAAAGTGACTTTAACGGTCACTTTCTGGCTATCTTGCGTGGTTTTTACTTTGGTAGCACAACTCCCTGTGTGCTTCTATGGGATCTATGACATTTCTTCCTTCTGTGCAGTTCCCCAATCACGTAGCTCTCTGACCCGGGCAGTGTAGTTTATAGTCACGTGCTTCCTTTCATCTACCTGGAGCGCTAAAGACTGTGTTTCCCTCATATAGTCACCTAGTTGGATCACCAGTGTATGGCTTTGATCAGCTACCATTCACCTTCGCTGGGAAGGGTTCTCCATTGAATTTGACCAGCTAAACTGTTGTTGGGTAGTGGAGGCCCCGCATAACGGTTTTATGGCTTAAAGACCATAAGTTAGGGAAATATTATTGTAAAAAGTTCCACGAAATGTGCGGAGCGCGAAGTGTAATAGGTCGAGTCAAAGGGTTGTCCGCCCAAAAATAATGTAAAATAATGAGAGTAAGTTGGCCTACCCATGGTTTGCGTGAGGCTCTAAGGGTAGGAGTCCAATGTGTTATGGGTTTGTGAAGGTAATATTCACTGTGAGTCAGTAAGTGCGGGTTCTAAGGGTTAGTAGATAGATAGAGGCTCTGCAGCTGTGTGCGCGGAGGCTTGGTAGAGTCTGCAGTTGTGTGCGTGGACCCCTACAACTGTGTGCGTAGGATAAGAAATGGATTGTACTGAAGCAAAGACATTAATAAAGATAAGTTGGTTTTGAAATATTGCAGATCTGGCTATATTCTGGCTTATGCAGCTATTATGATCTATATGTTTATGCTTATGTTCTGAAGTTTTGCTTATGTATGATTGTGTGCACTAGTTATTACTGTTAAATGTTTTCTTAAATACCATAAGAATTAGATTAGATCTATAATAACCTCATTAATAACAAGAGCACATTGGTGTGGATCTATGCGGAAACCTGATAGCCATGCAGAATAGCGTGAGAGTGCAGATTAGTTCGCGACCCCTCCAGAACACATCTAGACATCCCAAGGGTGCGGAAACATAGTTCCAACACCCTCCCCTACTATCTCAGGTGAGACTTCAGTCCACGCTCCATGGACTATTGCTGAAAGGGCCAGTAGTGCAGGATTTGTTTGGCTAATAACTCTTCCAAACCTGGTTCAGGCCCCAACAAGCCAACAAATGGTTTTGTTGCAGATCCATGTGCAACTACAAAACCTATGTTTGGAAATGCAGAATCTGAAATAGGAGAAGGCGCCTCGGCCAGAAGTATGAGAAGAAGTGTGGTGTATAAAATGTAGAAGCCATGGCCATGATAAGGATCACTGTCTGGTATTTGTGAACTATTTAGCAGCGGGGGGACCAATGTCGTTGCGACTAAAGGCATCAACGGGGCCAAGTGCAGTGCCCTCACTCTAGTGCGCAATCTGTTAGGTGGGAGGAAAGCACAACACAGACAACTTTCACCTACTGCAAAAGTTTACCCAGACACGCCAGCTACTATTTTGCAATTTTTGTAGATTGGTGGGCCACGATGAACGAGACTATTGTAGTTATGAATTTTTTATGGATCAAAAACCTACCTATAGGATGCAAACTAAGGTGTGAGGTTAGGAACTAGCCGCAACGATAGCGTGCAGTGGGTTCCAGGGGCGAGGACGAGGATGGGGAGGAATGGGGCTAGGAAGGGGTCGCGGGCAGCTAATCAGCTATAACTGTGGAGGACCAGGGCACTACACGCGTGATTGTGCCAACCTGACCAGAATATCGTGCCCCTAATTTGAGAAATTCAATCATGAAATGATAGATTGATAGCACAGATACGTGAGAAAAGGGTAGTACAACCTCTGATGAGACAGAACGTCCAAATGATGAGGTCTGAACTGCGCGAGGAAGACCCCAACATGAACATGATGCTTAGAAGTGGCGTGGCCACAGGGGAGGATAAGGGGGAACTAACCAAGGAAGACGTAGGGGTTTGCAAGGAGACATGTCTAGAAGCTAGGAAGAGCTTGGCGGAGGACTCTACCCTAGGTAGTAAGGATCAACCCGAGCCGGAATTGGATCCCTCGATGCTAACTACCTTTTTAGAGACATGCATGAAATTGCTTCACGACAATAAGGCAGTTAAAGGATTGCAGGAGCTGATAACTAGGTGTGCAGGGTTAGGTGAACCTCGTGTGGTCCGAAAATTGGGGAAACCTACTTCACGTACTGGATGGGAAATGCAATTAACGGCGCAAATTGGTGACTATGAGATGGATCAGATCATTCTGGGCTTAGGCTCGGATGCAAACATGCTACCTAAATAGACTTGGGAATGCATGGGCAAGCCCAAATTGCAATCATCTCCTATTCAATAGCGGATGGCGAACCAACAGAAGATCTTTCCCATGGGGAGACTGCAAGGAATCACAATAGATATTGAAGGCACGAGCACACAAATGGACTTTGAGGTAATAGAAATCGTGGATAACAGTAGCCCTTACCTCACGTTGTTAGGGATAGACTGGGCCACAGATATGAATGGGGTCATTAATTTAAAGAAGCGAAAAATTATATTTGAGAAGAAGTCACTCCGTGTAGTCATTCCACTAGACCCGGCTGAAGGAGCGCGCTACACTGAACCCGTGCACGATGAAGGAAGTGATGATGAACTGGATTGTATCTACAATATCACTGCACAAAATCAATATTGGGTCAATTTGACCGCAGAAGGAAGAATATCGTGGTAGCATGCAAGCTCCTGCACTGCAGATTCAAATGAGGAAAATGAGTGGTGACATAATCGGTTGAACGAAGTAACAACATTAAATTGCAACATGGTGACTCAGTCGTTGTATTGCGTAAAAGCTCAGGATCGAGAACTGTCGATGTATGATGGGCTAACAGTGGTAGATGAATTCTTGACCAAGTTTGAAAGCGCGGTACCAGAGCATTAGCGGTTCAATGCATTAAAATAGGTGTTGTGCGCGACGCCTGCGTGTTGGTGGGGAACACATGAAGGAACCTTTGAAGACTGGCGATGTAGATAAGGTTTGGGAAGTTGGAACTACGAATAACTGAGAAATATGATGGATGTGATGACCCGCGCATGCACCTCACCAGATGGACCTAGGCCTATGGAGAAGAGCCCCAGCCGAAGTGGGTACACTTATTTTATCATACCCTGGATGTCATACCAAGGAACTGGTATACTGAAACAGAACTTCAACATGGTACAGGCGAATGGGATATCTTGCGCAAAGGGTTTTTATTGACATTCTTATTTGAGGACCAATGGATGGATACTATTGACGATGCATTGTAAGCTGTGAAGGCTGCCATTTTCAAAGTACCACTAGAACCAGAAGAAATAGTGTAGCCAGACTGGTCATATCAGTTGAGCCAGGCCCTAGAATGTTACAACGTGCAGATAGAAGATGATGAGTATGACCCCAGAAACATAAATATTCCGAAAACAAATGGGAGTCGCAAGGTTTGCGGACCAACGATCGTCGACCCCGACATCATCGCGCCATTGAAAACGAAACAAGTAAACATTGGTACGGAGGAGGAGCCGAAGTATGCAATGCTTGGGTATTATTGGGATAATGCCACGGTGGAGAAGGTCATCGAGTTACTCTGAGAATATCAAGATCTATTCCCGACCAAAATCATAGAGTTAAAAGGGATCCTCAGTGACCTAGGAATGATGAAGATAACTCTGAAGCCAGACACGAAGCCAGTCAAGCAATGGCCTTATTGATTGAATCCAAAATATAAAGCAAAGGTCTACGAAGAGTTGGACAAAATGCTTGCAGCAGGAATCATTGAACCAGTGGAGGAATCTGACTGGGTAAGTCCTATGGTTGTACAGGAGAAAAAACAGAAGGGAGAAATTCGCATCTTTGTGGATATCAGGAAGCTCAACGATGCATGTGTTAACGATCCATTCTCAACGCCATTTACAAACGAAGTACTAGAAAATGTTGGTGGACATGAAGTCTACTCCTTCACGGATGGTTTCTCGGGGTACCACGACATCAAGATTGCGCCAGAGGATAGGAGTAAAACAACTTTCGCAATCGAATGGGGTTGTTTTCAGTACACTGTGATGTCCTTTGGGCTGAAGAATGCACAGGCGATATTCTCGCACGTTGTGGTAGATGCATTCAAGGAATTTATACATAAGTTTTTAGAGGTATATCTTGATGATTGGACCATCTTTGGGCTAGTTAAGAAACATATCACGAGCTTATGGTTAATGTTGGATACTTGTTGACGGCACCAAATTGCGCTAAATCTAAAGAAGCATACTTTCCTCGTCCCCTTCGGGAACTCGCTCAGCCATGTGATCTGCAAGCAAGGCCTGATGGTAGACCCATAGAAGATTGTTGTCATACTCAATCTGCAATCGCCGCGAAGTGTCAAACAACTGCGCGCCACACTGGGACACACTGGTTACTATCAAAAGTTCATAAAGAGCTACACACAGATTATGGCACCGATGGAACAATTGTTGAAAAAGGATGTTACTTATTGTTGGAATGAGGAATGTAACAAAAGTCTGGAAACTCTCAAGGAAAAGATGGCATCAGCTCCTATTTGGTATTTCCAAAATGGGACATCGAATTTCACGTGCATGGTGACGCGTCGTGTATCGTGCTGAGTGCAGTACTCACACAGGAAGGAGCGGAAGGAATTGATCAGCTGATCACATTCGCAAGTTGACGACTATCCAAAGATGAAAAGAACTACTCCACTACTGAGCGTGAGGGGTTGGCGATGGTATACGCACTCTAGAAATACAACCACTATCGACTCGGGGGACCCTTTAAGATGTATACTAATCATTCCATGTTAAAATACTTAGTTAATAAGCCTGTGTTGGGGGGGCACATTTGTAGATGGTTGTTATTGTTTTAGGAATATGATTTTGAAGTCATCGTAAAGCTGGGATGTCTAAATGCAGGCCCAGATCACCTATCCTGAATTGAGAATGGTGAAGAGCCCACAAACCTAGAGGAGGGACTACCTGATGCACAGCTCTATGCAGTTTGCATCACGGATGGCCACTTTGAGGATATAATCCACTTCTTAACCACGAACCGCATCGCAGGGGTATTTTGTTCAACATAAGAAATAACTGGTGATATGCACAGCAGACTTTACTATTATTGTAGGGCACCTCTGCAAAAATGGGTAACGATGAAATATTACATAGATATGTACCTAAATTTGAGTGAGGCCAGATCCTTGCTGAAGCACATGGGGAGGTTGCAGGAGGACATTATGTGGGACATGCCACAGCACAGAAGATTCTTTGCGCTAGACTATGGTGGCCAACTCTACATCAAGACTCAAAAGCATATTGTCGGGCCTGCAACGTATGTCAACAGACTCGAAAACCATTGCGGAGGGATGAAATGCCACTCAAGCCACAGATGACACTGCAACCATTCAAAAAATGGGCGATCAAATTTGTGGGGCCTATCACACCTCAAGGAAAGACGGGTGTGTGCTATATCATCACCATGACAGAATACTTGACCCGATGGGTGGAAGCACAATCGGTTAAGGACTGCACGGCCACTACAACTACGAAATTGTTGTTCGAGAATTTGTTAACATGGTTTGGATGTCCAAAAATTCTAATGAGTGACTGCGGAATGCACTTCCTGAATGAGACTATCAGTGCACTCACTGAGGAGTTCCAAATATATCATCAACTAAGTATGTTGTACCATCCACAAGAAAATGGGTCTGTTGAAGCTTTTAACAAGATTTTGGAGACTACATTGACAAAGGTATGTAATGTGCAGTGAAACGATTGGGATTTGTGCATGCATACTGTGTTATGGGCATACCGAACAATGTGCAAGAAGTTGATGGGTCACACACCATTCCGGTTAGTCTATGGCAGGGAAGCCCTCATGCCAATGGAATACATTGTACCTAGTTTGTGAATAGCAGTGACGACAGGCATGGCAGACCACGGGGCTTTTGAAGAAAGAATCGTGCAACTGGAAGAACTTGAGGAGGTTTCTGGTAGGATTCCATCAGCAGGTACAAAAGCAACAGGAAAAATCTTGGCATGATCGCCATATCAAGATGCACACGTTCAAAGAAAATGATCTAGTATTACTATACGATAGCAAGTTCAAGAAATTCGATGGAAAGGTCCGAATGAATATGTTGGGATCCTATGTAGTCAAAGAAGTCATAGATGGAGATGCGCTCTAGCTTGTCAAGCTGAATGGAGAGCCTTTCCCAGGCAAAGTAAATGGAAGTCGCCTGAAGCTCTACATGGATGAGCCAACTTCTCACCGCTCCAGCCAGTTAAAAGAGAGCGCGCGACGATAAAGTAGTCTGTGGGGGAGCTGCACGACAACAAGGGTGCACGTAGAAATGGTATGTCACAAGGGTCGCGGTTATGCAGAAGGGGCTACACTGCTATGTGGACAAGCATAGAGGTGGCCATTGCTAACACTATTCATGAAAAGATGTCTGAGTTATGGTGAAAGGGAGTGGGCGGCGAGCAATTAGGAAACGCGGTACAAGCCAGATCCGGAACGATCTGCTGTAGGCTTAACATTAGGGTGCTAGAAAAGGAGGGAACTGCTAAATTTGAATTTTAAAACGCTTATAAATCATAGGGGGGCATCCGCCGGTTTCAAGAGAAGTAAGCTATTGTTCCGTTCCATCGATATGGAACTATTCATCATTGATGCTAAAGGAGTAAGCCCAGGGGTTGTAATATGGCTAATGGAGATGCAGGACTTTCTGGATAGTGTGGTGTCGATGACCTCAGGCGTCACGTAGAGTTTAGCACCGATGGTAGGGGATGTACCAGAAATTTGTAGACATGAAGCAGAACTAGTCTGGATGCCGCTACCTAACCCATGGGCTGGTCGGCGACCCATAAAAGATAGGGGAAAGACTGTGAATATGGCAACAAATGATGGAATTGCAGTTAACAGTTCATCTCTGATGCACCTTGAAGATTGGGATCTCGTGGACAACAACATCTTTCTTGCAAAAATGCAACACAAATTGTAGGAGACAGTGCGTATAGTAGACTAGAAATTGGAGATTTGCTGCGTTGGTACGAAGAGTTCCCCTATGCGGTACCCCAGCTTGAGCTAAAAACCTATGAGGGGGTGCTCTGTGTTAACCGAGCAAAGCATAATGAGCATCATCAGTTGCGTGAATTAGTGGAGGCAATGGAGCAGGAGCTTGACGAAGCATTACAGGAGACAAAGAGGGAGCAGCAGAACGTAGTGCATCACTCACAAAGATGGTGGACCGCGAAGCCATGGCACCGTGTATCGTCGCATCGACGAGTGACTCGGGATGAGTCACGTTGATTATGTTGGGGGCCTATTGGGTAGCGGAAGCCCCACGTAATGGTTTTGGGGCTTAAAGACCATAAGTTAGGTAAAATATTATTGTAAAAACTTTCGCGAAATGCGTGGAGCGCAAAGTGTAATAGGTCGAGTCAAAGGGTTGTCCGCCTAAAAATAATGCAAAATAATAAGAGTAAGTCAGCCTACCCATGGTCCACAGACCATCGGAATGTATAAATAGAGTGAGGCTCTAAGGGTAGGAGTAGCTTTTTGGAAGATCTGATGTTTTATGGGTTTGTGAAGGTAATATTCGTTTTGAGTCAGTAAGTGCTGGTTGTAAGGGTTAGTAGATAGATAGAGGCTCTGCAGTTGTGTTCATGGAGCCATGGTAGAGTCTGCAGCTGTGTTTGTGGAGGCATGGTAGAGTCTGTAGCTGTGTACGTGGACCCCTGCAGCTATGTGCATGAAGTGGATTGTACTAAAGCAAAGGCATTAATAAAGATAAGTTGTTTCTCACATATTGCGGATTTGGCTATATTTTGGCTCATGCAGCTGTTATGATCTATAAGTTTATGCTTATGTTCTAAATTTATGCTTATGTATGATTGTGTGCACTGGTTATTACTGTTAAATGTTTGCTTAAATACCCTAAGAAGTAGATTAGATCTATAATAACCTCATTAATAACAAGAGCACATCGGTGCAAATCTACGCGGAAGCCTGATAGGCGTGCAGAATAGTGCGAGAGCGCAGATCAGTTCGTGACCCCTCTAGAACACATATAGACATCCCAAGGGTGCGGAAACCTGGTTCCAGCACCCTCCCCTGCTACCTTGGGTGAGACTTCAATCCACGCTCCACAGACTGTTGCCAAAAGGGCTGATAATGTGGGATTTGTTTAGCTAATAACTCTTCTGAACCTGGTTAAGGCCCCAACAAGCCAACAACTACTCCACCATCGGCAATCTCATTGATGACATATGGCCATAGCCAGTGCATCCTAAATTTCCCTGGAAATTTATCAAACTTGTTGTCATATAACAAGACCAGATCATTTACCTTGAAGGTGTGCAGTTTGATGTGTCAATCATGCCATGCCTTTTTGTGCCCCTTCTGAACTTGTTGACGAAATCCAACTAGAAATTGATCCTCGTCAGGCTCTGCTAGTTGTGTGAGCCTCTCTTCCAAGGCTCCATGATCCACCATTCCTGTGAGTGCCGCTATGCACATACTAGGTACAATGTATTCCATTGGCATCACCGCTTCTACGTCATACACATGTCTGAAAGCCATTTGTCCAGTCAGGTTCTTGCAAGTCATTCTGTAGGCCCATAGCACTGTGGGTACACAAACATCCTAGTCATATCTATGAGCATTGCAGACCTTCGTCAGCATGCTCTCTAGTATCTTATTGAATTTTTCGACTATCCCATTAGCCTGTGGATGATAAGGCATACTTTTCTGATGATACACCTGAAATTCTTTTTTCAACGCATTGATTGTTTCATTAAGAAAGTGCGTACCATGATCACTCATCAAGATCTTTGGACTGCCAAATCTTGTCAACACATATACAAGAAAACCTTTTTTGCTTTCGTGCATGTATAATCCTTCACAAGCTATGCCTCCGCCCACCTGGTCAACTACTCACTCGTGACGATGATGTACCGTGCACCCGTCTTCTTCTCAAGAGGTTAGATTGGACCCACAAAGTCAATCGCCCACTTCTTGAATGGTTGTAATGTCACCTATGGCATCAAAGGTAGTTCATCCCTCTACGATGGCCTGTCAATCCTTTGACATGAGTCACATGCCCTACAATATGCATTTGAATCCTTATGCAAAGTTGGCCACTACAACCCAGCACATAAAACCTTTTGCGTTGTTGTTTTCCCTACGATGATGCTACTTGTTCAAAGTCAGGCACATAATGTCACAATATTTCGTCGGACCCCCTTTTGTACAAGTGCCATATAATGATAGAAAAGTCTATTGCGCGCACTACTAGTTCCTTCTTCTGTTGAATTGTATAACCTTCCAAACTGATCCTGTCGTCAAGAAGTGGACAATATCTTCAAAGTGTTTGTCCGCGATGTGCACCACAAAGAGTTGTGTGCCAGGCAGTCCTTCCTCCAAATTACTAGGTTCCTTTCCAGTTTCAATGCATGAAATATGATCAGGTCCCGCATTCAATCATCCTAGCCTCACAATAACTTCAAAGTCGTACTCCTGGAACAACAACAGCCAGCTACATATTTTTCCCCCCAACACAGGCTTGTTGACTAGGTACTTCAATGTGGAATGATCCGTATACATCTTAAAGTGTCCACCCAATAAGTAGTGCCTAAACTTTTGGAGTGCATACACCATAGCTAATCCTTCACGCTCTATCATGGAATTTAATTTTTCTTTGCTTTAGACGGCTTCGTACTTGTGAATGCTATAGTATGATCCAGTTCTCCCTCACCGGCCTGTATCAGCACGACCCCAGCGCAATACATGATGCGTCCACGTGCACATGAAATTCCTTCTTCTAGTCCGGGAAGACTAGGATCAGCGCAGTGACCATTTTCTCTTTCAACACATCCAAGATCTTCTGACATTCATCATTCCAACAGAATGTAGCATCCTTTTCAACAATTTCTCCATAGGCGTGGTGATCTGGGCATAGCTCTTGATGCACTTCCTATAGTATCTGGTATGCCCTAGAGTTTCCCGCAGCGGTTTCGCACTCCTCAATGCCTCCAATTTGATTATTACTGCGATCTTCGGAGGGTCTACCACCAATCCTTTTCTGCATACCACATGACCTAGCAAGATCCCAAAAGGGACACAAAACATACACTTCTTCAGATTGAGCATGATCTGGAATCTCCTACGTGTATCTAGCATCAAGCGCAAACTTGCCACATGGCACTTGACCAATCCAAACATTGTCCATTCGTCAAAGTATACCTCTAGAAATTTATGAATGAAGTCTTTGAATGCCGCAATGACTACGTGCAAAAATATTGATGGCGCATTCTTCAGCCCAAAAGGCATCACGGTGTCCTGAAAACATCCCCATTCAGTCGCGAAGGTCGTCTTTCTTCTATCCTCAGGCGCAATTTTGATCTGATGGTACCCAGAGAATTCATTAGTGAAAGAGTATGCTTCTTGGCCGCCTACATTGTCTAAGACCTCATCGGTGAACAGGGTCAGGAAGGGATCATGTATGCAGGCATCATTTAACTTCCTGATATCTACACATATCCTTATTTCTTCCTTCTGATTCTTTTCCTGAACCAGTATTGGGCTTACCCAATCAAATTCTTCCACCGGTTCTGTTAGCTTCCTACTGCAGCAGGTTATTCATATTTCATGATTGACATTTTACAGGCCAAATATTTCGTACTTTGCATGCTGCAATGCTCCATATTTTCTTAACAGTCATCAAGCGAAGAAGGCTACTCCAAGTTCATTCAATTTCCTTCCAAATTTTTTGAAAAGTTATCTCGGTATCGCCAATTTTCAATTAAAGGGAGGTCCAAACAGTTTAATCCTGGTCTCCCTAGGTTTAAATTTCCTGTTTTAGAATATAGAGAATGTAAATCTGTCCAAACAGCTTAATCTTGGCAGATTCTTAGATAGGTAGAGAATCAGAGGAGCCCAACAGCTTAATCCGGGCCCTTGGAAGAAATAAGGGTAGTATGTAGATAGGAAAGCATCAAAATAAAAATGAATGATGGGTTTGCAAGTCTAAGTGCACCCAAATCAAAAGAAGAACAAATGCTAGGTAAGTAGGCTGGGTAGGTAGTTCTAAGGTTGCTGAATCATAATTGCTGATCAGTTCCAGATTTTCAAGTGTCATCTCACTCAGGACACAATCAGCAAGTAGTTCTATGCGAGAAGCTCAAAAGAGGTATAACTAACTCCCCTTCTCTGCTTGCCCCAATCATTAACTAACTTCCCCAAAGGAGGTCAAGATCTGCTTGACACCTCTTAAGTTCCATCATTTTCATAACACTAGCTTGAGTAAAGATCTACTTTACTCAAAGTTGTTCCATACTTTCTCTAAAGAATGGTTCTACCCCCTTGTAACAACCTAAGGTCTCCTGAACTTAGCACTTTCTTACCACCTCCATATTAACCACTAACATTATTATGTAGCTCCCTATATTTTCCCATCCCCCTACAAATATTATGTAAATCATCCCCTATATAAATATCCCTCCCCCTGGTTGAAAAATAACCATAAGTACCCCCGGGAATTGCTCAGTTTACCTTAAACTTAGCAAGAACTCTCAACTTTCAAACCATCTTCCAGATACAATGGACTCCTTCCAGAGTATAAAATCCCTATGAGGTAATCGGACCCCTTCCTAAACCTCAAATACCTGTCACACCCACTTACTTACTCTTTCTGCCCAAAACAAACCCCTCACCGGCTTCCTTAACACTCCGCAGACCCTTAAAAGCCAGATCGCATCGCCAGATCAAAGTTTCATCTCCATGCAAGTTATGACCCATCCGTCACCACCCGACACGATATCGCGATATCGGCGGTCGGGCGGTCGTGCAAGCGCCAAATGTCCAACTCCAAGCACCCTTCGTTCCCGGCCCCCACCGATGCAATATCGGGATCGGCATCGAGCTAGTTCATCGCATTACCCCAGTACTAGCCTCGCCAAATGTATTCTGACCAGGGAACGACCACAGCTGAACTCATCTGCCGTAAGCTGAGTCATGCGACGGTCCAGCAACCAGAGCCGAAACTTCTGCGCAGGAAGAAAATCCGCACTTCGGAGCTTCCAGAACAAGAAACAGAGGCAGTTCTTTTTCGATGCGCAGTAACGACGAAGCGCTAATCGCACATGCTTACGGAATAGGCTGTGTTTTCGGGGATCTTTTTGATTCCTTAAGCCCGTTGTGTGGCGAAAAAAGCCCGAAAATCACCCGATGTGCAAAAGTGATTCCAGTTTAAAGACAGCACAGATCAATGACAGAATTTAAAGTGGTTCAGATCAAATCACAGGTATCAAGCGTGTAAAGAGTATCAGCTAGGACCCCGAAGCCATCAATGTAGCAGCAAAGAGTATCAGTAAAAATTCTTGAGCAGCGGCCCGAAGCAGGAGAACATTTAATACCTTCCAGCAGATTCAAAGAAAGAGGGTGAAGCCACTCAAAGCCCTCAAATCATAATTATTGCACATTTAACTCACACCAGAGCAGAACTACAGTTCCCAAAGCAAAATCGTTCTAGCAGCACCGCATCTAGCCTCCAAAGGCCACATTGTCACCTTTTCCGATTCAGCTGCCCCTAGAGCGCAGCCAAAAAGATTTACTTGCATTTAATACCAGCAACACTTAGATTTTTGAAGAGTTTCTAGCAGACCTGTTTAGGTCAGTTGTAATGAATTTATTTCCGATATTTTGCTTATAAATACCACCCTGAACAATGTTGTGAGGGGTTGGTTGGTTGGTAGTAGTTGGTTAGTTTCCTTTCCAGCATTTTCTCCGAGCAGAGACTCGCACTGTAACTGTCATAATTTCCAGAATCAAAGATTGTTGAAAGCATGGATTGTGAAACTACTTGATGTTTTCTCTTGGCCAAGGAATGATTACGGAATTCCTGTGCTTCTACATGATTCAATAAGCGTTTCTCTCCTCTGTTTACTTTTATGTTTGTTACCACCGTTCCGCCTTCTAAATTGCAGGAAAAAAGAATAGCTTAAGATTTGTTTAATTACACCTTAAGTTCAA
>APFE031479085.1:0-26821 GCA_000404065.3 Pinus taeda
CTTGATGTCAAAGGGGGAGAGTGATTTGGTGTTGTTGCCATCAAGTCCAAAGGGGGAGATTGTTGGCATTATGATATAAGTGTTGTCCTTGATGGAAAGATGACAGATTATAGTGCAGCAGATCAATAGCAAAGAATTGATGATCAGATTACAAAGAATGGAGAAAGCTGAGTATACACGCAAGTTCACTATATACCAAGTCGTGTACAGAGGCAGGATATATGCAGGTTCACTATGTACCAAGTCGCGTATATACGCAGGCTCGCTATATACCAAGTAGGGTATACACGCAGGTTATACTCGCAAGTTTTCTGGATATACAAAAATGCATATACACGCGGGTTTGTTGATCAGAAGTCGCGTATGCGTATGCACGCACTTCCATGCACGGAAAAGCGCGTACATGTGGGAAAACTTACCTTTGGTCCGTGGCGGTTAGCCCTTGGAATTTGAACCTATGGCTTTTGGACCATGGCATCTCGACAGACGTGTTGATCCCTAGTATTGAGTTGATGGTATTGGTTTGTTATGGTTTTGGACCATGGTATTGAGCAAGGCCTAAGACTATAAAAGGAGAAGAAGATCATTAGGCAAATGTATGGAAAAAGTCTTGAATATCTGATAAAGGATGAGATCCAGTATGCAGGTTATGGGTTGCTTGATCTAAGCTAAGGAGGGATCTCACAAGTTGATGGAGGACAAGATCTAAGGATAGATCGGGATCAAATGGTTTGAAATGAACTATCTCTATAATTGATTATGTTTATTCTAGATCTGTATACTGACGCAAGTAATGTTCTGAACTGGGTATAACTTAAGTTTGAAATCGCTGCAAATCATGATTGAATATTTATAGATCTATATGCGGGTTGGCTTTGGTAAAAGCGCGTATGTACGCGGGTTCGGTTTGTCCAAGTAGCGTATGCACTTTAATGCTTGATTTTGATGATACAGTTGGTTCTGAATAGTGTTGCAGAGTTCAGGGTTCTGCTCTGTGTTTTGGTGACTGTTTTTATTGACAGGGTTTCAGTATTGGGTATTGATGTTAAGTGTTTGTGAGCTTCAATGATATTGATGGGTCCAGTATGAAAATTGGATGAAACGTGGCCTTCAGATTGTAGTGGGGTGCTTCAGTGTATCCAATCTGAAAATTGATGAAACGTGGTACCTGGAGGAGAGAAGATTGTAGGTCAGCACCTACGTACTAGTATCTAAGCTAGTACAAGAGCTAAAGGAAATATTTGGAGCATTGTAGCAGGTAGTAGCCTGCGTACTAGTAAATGGATCGGCTAGTACAAGAGCAAAGGGGGTTGTAGCCCCATACTGGTAAAAGGCTGCACCAGTACAAAATATTGTAAAAGGATTTTCTTATTAAAGAAGAAGATTGAGATGACTTGCAGCAGGTGGTTTTCTCCCGCATTGGGTTTCCACCTTATATCATGGTGTTCATGTGTGTGCTCTTTATGTGTGATGATCTATTCTGCTCACTGTTAATAAGGTTAATAATGTTCTAATGCATTTACTGAAGATAAGCTAATTGAATTATAAGATTACTGCATGTACGCTGGTTGCTCTTAACACAGTCGCGTATATACGCGGATATCCTTAACTGAAGTAGCATATATGAATCTGAGTATGAAAATGGAAAAAGTTTTACTGATTTGATAATACTGATTCACCCCCCCCTCTCAGTATTATTTCCAACAATCTCCTCTCCTCTTGTGATTTGTTTGTACAACTCTATAATCAAGGAAGTCAAGCTCACGTGTGTGAAGGGAAGAAGGGCATTCTAATTTTCTACATTGATTTTTGTTTAGGCAACTGTTGACCAAGTTTGACTTGGGTATTTGACTCACTTTGACTTGGAAAGTTTCAATTTTGGGAGGCCAGGTTTTTTGTGGAGGAATTAAAATTTTCTGGGCTACTTTGATTGCTACTAGTTGTTGACTTTGACCACAAAAATCTAAAGTTGTCCACAGAGATTTTCTCTCCTTTGATTGAGCTATTTTGGGATTGTTTTTACTTGAATTTGACAAACAAAAGAGGCCGAGTTTTCTACTGCCAAGACCGAACCTTTTGGAGCTTATTTGACTACTAAACGTCGATTAGTTAGGGCATCATTTGTTGTTGTTGGCATTGACTAGATTTGACTTGTTGACCAAATTTGAATTTTGGGCTCATCTCTTGGATATTGTTTGACTAATTGTTGTATAAGTCAAAGATTTGATTTTGACTCTCTCTTGTTGAATTGGATCATTGTCATCTCTCTGCTAAACATTTGATGACAATCTAATAGAAGAAGAATTTGAAAGGGTTTTCCCCTTGTGGAGTTTTTCTTGTTCCTTGATCAAATCTTATGTCTTTTGTCATTGCTTTGACTATCTTCTATTGTTTATTGCATTTACTATTCTATCTACAATTTCTATTTCTTATTGTATGATTAAAATTGATTTGAATGTGATTGCTAATAAAAGAAAGTATTGGGGCTAAGTGATTGTACTAAGCATAGAATAATGGAAATTTAACATGTTATCAGTGCGAAGGTGAAGACAAGCCCAAGGAGGTAAGATTTTGAAGCAATCATCTTTGAGAAAAGCTAAAGGAACCTATTTAACTTTATCAAGATGTCTACCTCTTACTTCAAGGATATAGAGAAGTTGGGTGATTCATCAAATTTTGCTACTTGGAAGATCAAGTTGGAAGTTATATTGGATGATAATGATGTCTTGGAATATGTGGAAGGAAAAGTACCTAATCCACTGGAAAATGCTCCTATCACTGCCAAATCCAAATGTAAGAAAGGTGAGCTTAAAGCCAAAAAATCTATTATTGATTCTTTGAAAGACCATTTGCTTACTTATGTTGGAAAATTGAAGAAATTTAAGGACATTTATGATTAGCTGGTTGGGATGTATGAGGTCAACAATTTGAATCACATCATTTCCTTGAAAAATCTACTCAAAGACACTAAGATGAACAAGGGGGAATTTGTGCAATCATATTTCATATCCCGACTAAGGGATTAATTACAAATTGCTAGTGAGCCTACATCTAATAGAGTCGGTGTTAGTCACTCTTCAGGGCCTTCCTCTTATTTGGGAAACCTTCATCACCACTATAAACAACAATGCCAAATTTCTAACATTTGATGAGTTGGTTGGTAAGTGTACTCTAGAAAATCTAGGATGACCTCAAGAGGGAGGATTCAAAAGCATGAAGAAGGAGATCCCTCTGCATTTGTTGCTTAAGACAAGAAAATGAAAGGAAGAGGAGGTCCATCTAGCTAAAGGAAGCCAACATCTAGGGACTCTCAAAGAAGATTCAAGGATGATAAAGTTGAGTGTTTCACATGCCATAGGTATGGATACTTTGCCAAAGTTTGTCTGGAAAATGAAAATGCTCCAAATTCCAATTCATTAGAGAAATTTTGAGGTCTAAAATGGGCCTCTTAAGGAATATTATAAAATAATAGTGGAAATAATAAAATAAGATTAGTTTACATCATCAAATTTTAGAGAGAAAAAAACTACATTTTCAACTTATCTCCCTATGGTTTTACTCAAATTTTGAGCATGAGCACTTGTTGGATGCATAATCTAATTCCTCATCTAAGGAGCACCCATGTTTCATACTTTCGATGGACCTTGCTACACGAAAAATGAAAAATACTTGAAAAAACATGATTGCAATCATATTTTTCATGTATCTCTCATTTTTCATGTAGTAGGATCCATTGAAAGTACGCAACATGAGTACTTATTAGATGAGAAATAGAATTTTGCATCCAATGAGTGCTCCCACTCAAAATTTGAGTAAAATTGTAAGGAGATAAGTTGGAAATATGAGTTGAAAAATTAGTTTTTTTATCTTTAATTTTTATTTTTAATTTTTACTTTTTTTACTTCAAAAATGGTGAATCATCCCCCATGGTTGACATCATCGTTTTGAATCCTATTGGTTTTTATAAAGTTGATTTTGGTTGCACTTTTTTGTTTTGAGGCCCATTTTAGACCTCAAAATTTCTCTAATGACAACAACAATTGTGCCTTCAACAACAACAGGTTCAATGATAGAAGAAGAGTAGATGATCAAAGAAGAGGAGACGATAGAAAAAGAAGAGATACTCTTGATGATCGTGAAGAAGGACCTCGTCCTCAAAAGAGATCAATGAACTTAATGTATGGAAATAATGCAATTGCCACTCAATTTGAATGCATTTTTATTTATGTTTTTTCTAGTTCCTCTCCTCCAAATTCTTGTGATAGTTGGTTGGTAGATTGTTAGCCTCACTCTCTTAAAAATCAATAATAAATCCAATTATTAAATTAAATAAATAAAATCATGAGAATTCTTCAAACAAAGGAGTCTAGTTTGGATGAGAGATTCTCTCCAACTAAGTCTCCTAAATTAGTGTGTAAGTTGAGAAATTGTCTCAACCAAGTGAGTCTAAGATAAACACATTATCTTAAGACTACTTACTCATGTATTTAAATGTATTATTAAATTTTTTGAATAATGTGAATTGCATGAGAATGAGAGACCACATGATGGCTCTCTGCCTTTTCCACCAGTTTAATTTTTGTGTGTTAATTTGCTGTGCATATGGTTATATTGCTTTGTGATTCTTCTTCATGTGGTACCGGAGCCAGAGGCAAAGTATTCTTGCTGGTGTGAGATGGTTGTGTGTGTTGTTTAGGAGTAGCAACTCCTGCGCAGTGAAACTCATTGCCCACAAGGGCCACAAAATCACTGTTCTGAACTATCCATGTTTGTTTCGTCGTGCTGGGCCTGTGCATTGTTTCCTGTGGTTGTTGGAAAATATTAAAGGGGTCATGCTGCGTGCCTTATCCATTGCCCACTGGTTGGACCTGTGGTCATATTATGAAATCTGGGTTATAACTTTACAACTGGGTAGCATATTACTTTATCAAAGAGCTGATATATCACTTCCAGAGGACTGATAAATGCATATATGTACCCATTGCTACTGGCTACCATTAGTCCCATATTATGAAAAATTTAATTGCCATCGTAACCTGAATTTATGGTAGCGATACAAGAACAAATTTATTGTTAAGAAAGGGAAACAAGCTCCTCTAGTCTTGAAGCTAGCTTCTGGGTCGATTTTCTGCATTATAAGGACGAGATTAACCAGTGTTCGATGACCAAAGGAAGTGTCTGTGCGTATAACTTGGATTTATGGGTTCCTGTGATCATTGAAAGTTGTTTCGAGAGGCCTTAGTTTCTTTGTTGGAAGAGACTATAGGTTTGTGGAAACAAAAACTATTGAGAATTTACTGTGTTAGGAGTCGAATTAATTGTGGATTGCTAACCACAACCTTTCCCATCGAAGATTAGAACTGTTGAAATATTTTATCGCTAGAAACACTGCTGAGTAAGTCACATGGTCATTACCGGTGCATCTTGCTGGTTTGAATGTGTGGCATCACAAAAATAATTTGAAGTGTAGCTTATTCCTGGGCATCACGTCCCTGAATCTAAGTGCTAGAGTTTAATTTCAAGGGACCATGTTATATACCTCTCCTGGCAGCCATCCAATATCAAATCTCAGAGATGGTAGCATTAGCTTCCAAAATGGCTACTACAAATCAATATAATATTGGACCTTTTCACTATTTCTGCGTGGGTTCTTGTTGAGCCACCTTAAAGCCTTGAGCACCAATGTATAGCGAGTGTGGAGAAGGATCTATTGCATTGAAAACACATTCAATGTGAAAAGACCTGCATTGGAAGACTTGCCCATGGAAGACCTCCTCGTGTTGCTAAATTAAATGGTGTGTAAATCAAATGATGTTTACATGGATAAACATGGATAAAAGTAAAGTTTACATGATTCCAACTAAAAAGGATTAATGCACTTCTTTCAAGGTATGCTTAAAGTGACACTTAATGCACATTTTTTTAAAGACATAAGCTTTTGAAAATATATTTTATTACTTTTCATAAAAGTAATATAATATCTTATATTTCCTAGTGACTTGTAAAAGTGCTTTTGGAAATTCCTATTTCAAACATAAGGCTATATTTTATTATTATTATTATTATGGAGAGATAAGGTGTGATTTTCTGGAGTGATAAGGTGCAATTATTTTTTATATTTTGGAGTTATAAGTATTTTGTAAATTTGGAGCAATAAGTGAATTTGTTTGGGTGAAATTCATTATTGTAATTCAAAGTAATATTTTTACTTTGAGAGCGATTGAGTTAGTGCAGGCAATTTTTGAAGACAAGTTGCTTCAAGCATTTGTAAGCTTGGCATTCTCATTGTTTGAAGAATTTCTTTCACGATGTTGTGAAGGTGAAGGTTGATGTAATTCACTACTTAATAAAGACATAATTTTTGTGATGCTTGTGTCCTAGATCGGCCCAAAATTGAATAAGGGGATCTTAAGTACACCATGTGTATGTTTGTGATGGCACATGATTCTTGATATTGTTTTTGTTGTGTCTAGTTTTGACACTAACCTTCTTGTGGTATCTTTTTAATATGGTACACACAACAAATTAGCACATTGCATGCACATAATCAATTCCATTCAAGCTTATGTAGTCAAGCAAACTGCAAGCAATCAAGAAGCAACAATACATAATCAAGTTGTCAAAGACATTTCTACATTAACATCCAATCCAACTATAATCTACATCAACAATTTTTGCAGCGATTCAACAACAATTTTTTTGTAAATTGCACTTGCACCATCTTTTAATAAGCTCAATACAAAACTGTAACTTGCAAATCATAATTTGTAAGTTGGATTGTAATTAAAGTCAAATTCAGTTGAATTGTCTGGGTGCATTTTCGGTTGTAACCGACACCCTCCTTTGATTTGTTACAATGCTTACATTAAGTCAAGTTAGTTGTCACTTGAACATTTATCATTTGGGTGCACTTTCGACAGTGTTCGACACCCATCATTTTTTTAGCACATTCAATGCATCACTAAGTGCAGTAATCACACAAGAGTTCAAGACAAGTAGTATTTCAAGCAAGTACAATCAAGCAAGCGAACGCGTTCATAAAAAAAGCAAGCAGGGAAGCGTGAGTATTTCATTCAAGTACGCATAAAACAATCAAGCAAGTTCAAGCACATAATCAAGCAAGCAATCATCTACAAACGAGCGTGGACTCTAATCTTCAAGTAAGCATCAAAACAAGCATGTGTCTACAGCAAGCACCCTAAGATCAAGCGAGTGTATCGAGTAACCAAATCATGTACAACAGTTCAACGCACAACAAGCGAGCCTATGTAAAGTTCATAAAATCATTCATAACATTTCATTCAAGTAAAGCGATTGTCATCAAACGAGTGTACAATCAGCAGTTCAAGCAAGTTTTTAAAAGCATCAACAATCAACAACCAATACAAGTGAGTGTGTCATTTCAGTGATCGACTCAAGTGAGCATTTTTTCTAGCATGACTTCTACAACAAGCGAGCCTGACTTCAATGTCAGCAAGGCAATATGGCGACACACATTCAATTGTCCCAAATTATTAACAATTTAATGTTATCATCAGCCGGTGACATGGTGCACATCAACAAAACCACTCTTGCTAACATTCAAGTGCATATTCAACATGCACATGAAATGATTGAGTTTCTTCAACTGGAGTCACAACTTTAAAGAGGTGAGTTGCAACAAAAGAGTGATGTTTTCAAGTCTTTCATCTGTACAGATGAAGATAAAGATGTTAATTCCAAGTCACTGATCCAACCAACTTCAAGTGTTGAAGTGGCCCCTGATCCAGTTCAACTTTCTTCCAAACCAATCATCAAGCCATGGGAAGAAATTCAAAGTAGCAAAAATCGACGAGTATTAGGATATGACAAAGATGAAAACAACTTGCATATCCTTGATTATTCGAAGCCGATCAAGTTCATCAGTGCAAGATTTCTTGATCAAATACAATAAACAAGCCGTGAGAAAGTTGAAAACAAACAACAATACATGTAAACTAAAGTTGCAGTGAAACCAAAATGCCTTCATTGTCAAAGAATCAGTCATCTGGAAGATCAGTGTTTTGATCTCCATCCTTGTCACCATTGTGGCAAGTCAAATCATTCATCAATGCAATGCAGCAAACAACACTAATCAAGCAACTTGAAGATAAATTATTCATGGATTGATCCTTGGGAATGGTCATCCATGGTCAAAAGATTGCATAAGTTTTACAATCGATTTCACTCACACATAATGCAACTAACAGTAAAAATGAAGATGGTACTTTCGTGCAGTTGAATGGGGGAGTACACCAGTGAACCACTCCTACGCCTACAAAGGGGGAGTTCAGATATATTTTGGAGAAGATTGCCTCTCCTTTCAGCTGACAAAGGGGGGAAAATGTCAATGAAATTGACAAGTGGTTGTCAAACTGAAAGTCTCAACAACATCAGCGAGGCAGCCAGTGGACATCTTCATCAGCCAGTGGGTGATCATCATCATCGAATACGCCAGTGGGTGTTCATCAAATTGTATCAGTGGACACCGGATGTTGTTTTCAAGCAAAGGACAGTTGGATCCTTTTGTGGTTTGGCACATGATGGAGTTGTCAAGAGACTTTCAGATATGAATTAGTCATGCAACTGACTCATGGTCTCTTCATATTGTAGTTTCTTCAACATCCAACTTTGGCGGTTTTTTAGGCAAATGATTTTTGAGGATCAACTTGAGAACTTGGAAGATGGTTCCTTGTTCATTTTGGATTTATCACTGGGGGGAATGTTAGCCTCACTCTCTTAAAAATCAATAATAAATCCAATTATTAAATAAAATAAAATAAATCATGAGAATTCCTCAAGCTAAGGAGTCTAGTTTGGATGAGAGATTCTCTCCAACTAGCTCTCCTAAATTAGTGTGTAAGTTGAGAAATTTTCTCAACCAAGTGAGTCTAAGATAGACGCACTATCTTAAGACCACTTACTCATGTATTTAAATGCATTATTAAATTTTTTTGAATAATGTGAATACATGAGCATGAGAGAGCACATGATGGCTCTCTGCCTTTTCTGCCAGTTTAATTTTTGTGTGTTAATTTGTTGTGCATGTGGTTATATGGCTTTGTGATTCTTTTTCATAGACAATGGAGATTTTAGAAAATTTTATGGGTATTGGGAAGTCCTCTCAAATCTAGTTAAGAGGAAGACAAATATACATATCATCCTTGGGGACAACTCTACATATCTTGTAAATGGATTTGGCTCTGTTAAATTTCATTTGCACTATGGGGAAACCATTCTTCTTTATGATGTGATGTATGTTCCGAGTCTCAAGAAGAACCTTGTATCTATATCTGCTTTGGAAGTCAAAGGTGAGAGTTTCCTTCGTAAGGGGAAAGGTACTCACCTGGCCTTTAGAATCTCGCATGAAGGATGCTTTCACCCTAGGATCTAGAATTGAAGGACTCTATAGAGTCAATGGAAGACCATTGCAAGATTTAGTACATGATAGCAATCATTAAAGTGAGCTACGGCACTAGAGGTTTGCACATCTACAGTATGAAGCCCTGCCCAAAGTTAGAAGGACGGTTTCAAGAATGCTTGATGTTCAATCTAGCCACGATGGAGTATGTACGAGATGTGCCAGTGGAAAGAAGTCTATGGGACCATTCCCCTCCAACAAAACTAGGACCAATGATATTCTTCAACTCATTCATTTTGATCTATGTGGTCCCATGTCAGTAAAATCATTGGGTGGCTATCTTTACTATATAATCTTTGTTGGTGGCTTCTCCAAGAAAACATGGATATTTTACTTGAAGCACACGAACGAAGCATTCGAGATGTTCCAAGACTTCAAGGCACTGATAGAGAATTAAATAGGGAAAAGGGTCAAGGTCTTCAAGTCTGAAAATGGTGGAGAATATACTTCTAATGTGTTCATTGACTTTTGCAAGGATGGAATTGAGAAGGAGAAGATTGTACCCTATATTCCTTAGTAGAATGGCGTGGCTAAAAGGAAGAACAATACTAGCATGGAAGCTGCCCGAGCCATGTTGCGTGATCAAAAGTTGTCGAAATTCCTTTGGGGAGAAGCCACTAATACAACGGACTATGTTTAAAACATGACTCCTCATAAAAAGGCCTTGGGTGACAAGACTCTCGAAGAAGTATTTATAGGTGTGAAGCACGATGTTGGATATCTAAGGATATTTGGCTGCCCTGTGTATTTTCATGTGTTGAAGGACAAAAGGAACATGCTGGAAACCATTGGAAAGAAGGGTATGTTTGTTGGGTATTGTGATAATTCTAAATCTTTTAGAATATATGTGTCTAGTCAATGGAAGATCAAGTTTAGTAGGGATGTGACCTTCGATGAAGATGCTTCACTTGGAAAAGTACGAGATATTCTTCCTCCTCCTCTTGTTGAGAAGTAGGATGATGACATGGACCTTCTAGATGCCCCCCCTGTGCTCAAGCCAAAGAAAGATGTTGTTGATGATCCCATGGAATGTATGGACCCCTTGGATCCTCCTCGATGTGATCCCTTGCCAAGAAGAGGCCCCTTTGGCTTCATGATACATTACAGGATGTTGAGAGATGTGGTGCTTCTAGAGGAACCTTTAAAGAAAGAAAAAAGACATGCCAATACCAGGGGCATGTCGTAGTTATGAGCTCCATCATTCAAGATGAGCCTCCCACTCTTGAAGAAGTAGTGAAAGAGAAGGTTTGGAAGGATGCCATGGCCGAATAGTATGAATCCATTATGAAGAATGTTATGTGGGATGTTGTTCTGAGACCCAAAGAAAAGTCTATCGTGACTTCAAAATGGCTATATAAGATCAAGCATGGAGTTGATGGAAGTATTGAGAAATATAAAGCAATGTTCATGGCTAGAGGTTTCTCCCTCAAAGAGGGAGAGGATTATGATTATATATTTGCACCCGTTGCCTCCTATACCACTATTATATCTATTGTTGCCCTTATTGCTAGTCAAGGATGGACTCTTCACCAGATGGATGTGAAGACAATGTTTCTTCATGGCGTACTACATGAAGAAGTATTCGTTAAGAAACCATTGGGTTTTGAAGTACATGACAGGAAGACCCACGTCTACAGGTTGAATAAGGCACTATATGGTTTGAAGCAGGCCCCCAGAGCCCGTTGAAGAAAAGTGTAACTAGGTTTAGTATTTGTAAATGTAATTTTGATCTTTTACTTGCCAAGAAAAATAAATATTACTTTTGTGAATTATTCGAATGAGTTTCTTGCTCAGTCCACAGGTCTAGGAAATTCAAAGAATCAAAGTCATGTTAAAGAGCTCTTCTTCAACATGACTATGGGTCAACCTAGTGTTAAGTAGCCCTCCAAGGCAAGCACCATCCTCCAAAGAAGAAGATTGCCAACAAAGAGAGGTAAAAGACAGTCATGTTGGCCTAAAGAATTAGATTCATTCATGTCGGCTCAAAGAAATTGACATAACTTTTTAATGGACACGTCAACTAATTATGGAGGACGAACTACTATAAATACCCAGCTAGGGTATCTGCAAAAATGCACAACAGAATCTCAGGCAAGTCTCTGAAATCTTGGGATAGGTGGAGGACAGAATCTCGGATGGGTGTAGGATAGAATCTTGGATGACATAGTGGGTGTAGGAGACACAAAATCTCGGACACTCTGTAATCTTGGATAAGTGTAGGTAGATGGGACAAGAGTACAATGGACAATATTATGATGGATAAGGTGTTACAGGTATCTCGGAGAAGGAGCAGTATAATGTATTGATTGGGAGAAGGGTCATGTCTCAACATACTTATGAAGAGAAGAGTCAAGGAGAGACATTCTTTATCTCGACTTAATCTATACAGTCTTGGCATAATCATAAGTAGAAAGATTACATTGATCTCACAATAGTAAACTTTGTCTTATGAACACAATCATGACCTTGGCATAATTGCAGTCATGATCCTAATAAATAAAAAGTCAAGACAGTGATGAAGAAGGTGTAATCATGGTGCAACATTGATATAGCTGAAGAAATAGTCATGGTACAACAATGATGATGATGATCTTAGCAGTGACAAAGAAGAGGATTGGTGTCTTGGTGTTGCAGTGGCATAGTAGGTCAAGGATCAATGTCTTGGTATTCGTCAATTGGAATCTCTATTTGAAGAATTTTGTGCGGGTTTTCCTCTCCAAGAGGGAGATGTTTTGGCCCTGGAAAGATGCTAGCAACTTGTGTTCGTGTCTCTTTGTTTTGGTAGCTATTTGATGAACTAAAGAAGACACACACTAATAATAATAAGTGAAGATTGATATAAGAATAAAATTGAAAACACCTCACAAATAGTTATCATGCTAAGAAGAATCTAATAAAATCTAACTACCCTAGATTCTCCAACAGAGCCTAGTATGCCCATATTGATAGTTAGCTGCTCGAGCTTGGATTCATGAGAAGCAATGCTGACCAAAACCTCTACTTCAAAGTGGTCCAAGGTATGCCTCTCATTTTTGTTTTATATGTTGATGATTTATTATTGATAGGTAGTGAGCCTCTGATGCTCGAATGTAAGAGGGAGCTAGCCTATGCATTCGAAATGAAAGATATTGGTTTGATGCAGTACTTCCTGGGATTAGAAGTGTGGAAAAATCCTGGAGAGATTTTCCTTTCTCAAGGAGAATATGTTGTAAAATTGTTGGAAAGATTTGGAATGGTAGAATGCAAGCCCTTGGCCACACCGATGGAGATAAACTTCAAGTTATGTGGATATGTTGTTGGACCTAACTTGGCGAATCCGTATCGGCAGTTGATTGGGGCATTGATGTTCCTCATGAACACCCATCTAGGCATATGTTTTGGAGTTAACACTTTGAGTCAATTTTTGACTGAGCCTCTACATGCGCACTAGGTTGCTGCCAAGCATGTGCTGAGATATTTACATGGGATGATTAATCTTGGTCTGAGATATAATGTTGGATATGTAAGGCTTCATGGTTACACCGATGCTGATTGGGATGGAAATAATATTGACAAGACGAGCACTTTAGGATGTTTCTTTAGTTTGGGTTCTGCCATGATATTGTGGATGAGCCGAAAGTAGAAGTATGTAGCTTTCAATACGACTGTGGAAAAATACATTATTGTTAGTATAGCTAGCTACGAGGTAGCATGGTTGAAGAAGCTCTTTGGAGAGTTGTTTGAGCAGGTTCTTGATAATATGGTAATATATAGTGACAACAAGAGTGGGATTTTATTAGAAGAGAATCCTATGTTTCATGACAAGTCTAAGCATATTGAGATCAAGTATCATTATATTCGAGACATGGCGCAGAGAGGAGTTGTGAGACTCCATCATATTTTGACTGACGAGCAGATAGAATACATACTCACCAAGGATTTTCCAAAAGGGAAGTTCTTGGTCTTCAAAGAGAAGCTTGGATTGATGTAAGTGACCCTCTTGGGTAATGGTCCCAACTGATCAAGAACAATGAATTATGTTCTTCTCCCTTGTCTAAGCTCCTAGGGTGAGGAATTGATCCATGAGATCTCCTAGGGTTGAGGGATCTTAGGAAAATAGGATTTGCAATCCTTGCCACTTATGGCAAGTTGGGATATCTTACCTATTGTCGTTGTAAAGTGTTTGTGATCCTTTTCATTTATGACAAGTTGGGCTATCCTCCCCTACCAAATATTTGAGACTTGAGAGACTATAACCCAGTTGGCATCTTACCCACAAGCAGGGCTTGTTGGGATTATCCTCTCCATTTGGCTAATTGTTGAGAAGACGTGGGCATTTGTGATGCTTACCACTGATAAGTAGGGATATCCTCCCCAAGTGATAAGATGCAAGTATTTTACCATTGACTCTTGAGGGTTAAGGTGGGAAGATCATCAAGACAATAGGATCTATGATCCTTGTCATTCATGACAAGTTTGGTTATCCTACCTGTTGTCCTTATATGAGCGAACAATAAAATGTGTGATCCTTGTCACTTGTGACAAGTTAGGTTATCCTGCTTATTTTCCTTGGATATATGGTGGTAGATTTAGCTCCCTTATGATGATGATTCTTCTTCTTTAGATTCGAGAGTGTTCAACATATGAACATATATGAGTAGAGACGAGATATGACTTGTTTGAGTGATGTCGATGACAAGACAATTGTGATGGGACTTATGATGCATTCAAAAATTTCTCCCTAACTGAGAGGGAGTGTTAATTTGGCAGCTCAGGGACAAATTCCCTCCTTTGAACAACCCTCCTCATCTAGAGAAGACCTTATTTTCCTTTGGTAGAATTTAATTTGGTCAAGGAAAATTATTATTTCTAATGGAAAGCCCACAAGTACAAAAAATTACAGGTCACCCTAAACTCATGATTGGGTCTCCAAAGAAGCATGTAAATACACATCAAGGTAACCTCATTTATACATCACATCAACACGTCTTCTCTTCTCTCTCCTCTTGTGATTGGTCTATGCAGGTCTAGAATTAAGGAAGTTGAGCACACATGTGTCAAGGGAAGAACGACATTCTAAAATTTCTGCATTGAATTTTGTTTGGGAAGTCGTTGACCAAGTTTGAATTGGCATTTTGACTCACTTTGACTTGGAAAATTTTGATCTTGGGAGGCCGAGTTTTTTGTGGAGGAACCAAAATTTTCTGGGGTACTTTGATTGTTGTTGACCATTGACTTCGACCACAGAAATTTGAAGTTGATCACAGGGATTATCTCTCCTTTGATTGAGTTGTTTTGGGGTTGTTTTGACTTGACTTTGACCAGCAAAAGAGGTTGAGTTTTCTGTTGCCAGGACCAAACCTTTTGGAGTAATGGTTTCACCACTAAATGTTGACTATTTAGGGCATCATTTGTTGATGTTGATTGTTGTTGAGTTTGGCCAGATTTGATTTGTTGACCATATTCCTTTGGGCTCATCTCTTGGATATTTGTTGGTTCATTGTTGGATAAGTCAAATATTTAACTTTGACTCTCTCTTTTTTAATTGAATCATTGTTATCTCTTTGCTGAACATTTGATAACAATCTAACATAAGAAAATTTTGAAAGGGTTTTTCCCCTTGTGAGGTTTTTCCTTGGTCTTTGACCAAATTTTGTGTCTCTTATCATTTCTCTTGGTTGTCTTCTATTGTACGTTGCATTTACTATTCTATCTACAATTACTATTTGTTATTGGAAGATTGAAATTAATTTTAATATGATTGCTAATCAAAGAAAGAATTGGGTTAAGTGATTGTACTAAGCATAGAACAGTGGAAATTTAACACAAATCAGGTCGAAGTGTCTTGTATATATAGTTGTCTAGGAGGTCAAAAATGTGCCTCTTCTAAGTCGCCTTGTCCAGGTAGGGCTGACTTGGTCTTGTGGGTGACAAAACGACTCTTTTGACTCAATTTTTTTTCTTTTTTCTTTTTCTTACAAATAGTCCAAATGGGACTTTGACACATGACAAATTTTCATTTTGACTCAATAAACCCTAGAAGCATGAAGAACATGCTTTGACTAGACAAATAATAATAATACTGAAAATTTACTTTTCTTCTTTTTGTTTTTACATGAAATACATATTGATACAAGTACAATGATAATTATGAAGACCAAACCTAATTACATTTTCAACACTGAGGCTCTCCATGAATGTGCTCCTAGGAGCCTCTACATGCTCCCAAGAATCCCTTAATGTCCATTGAATCCACTTGGGTCTCCTAATAGAAATGGTAGGAGCTATTGACTCCTTCCCACTTAAAAGTTGTCTCCTTAAACTATAGGTTTGAACATTGTTCTCCCTTTGGAGCCTCTTTCTCATCTTCTATCACTATTGGTGCAACTCATGATACTTTCGAGATGCCATGTTCTCCTTGAAATTAACATCTCTACTCATAGCTATGTGTTGTAAATACTGGGAGGGGGGTTGAATAAGTATTTTGTAAATATAACAAATTTAAGTATCAAAACAATTAACTAATAACTTCACATCAAATGAACACAAGATAGATATGAACAATATATTTATATTACAAGGGAAGCTAGAACTTCTAGATTTATTAGCTAGAACCGGAAGGGCTACAACCCCAAGATATACCAACTCCCATTGGAAGGAGGCGACAACCTCTTGAAGGAAGCTACAATGTTGGGAAAAATATTGAGAAGGGGGGGGGGGGGTGAATTAGTATTTGAACTTTCAATAATAATTTTCGCTTTTCAAACTGTATATGCGATTTTACAGAAGCCGAACAACATATGTCTACAACTATAATGAATGGTACCAGTGTATAGATAATAAAATTGTAAAACAACTAATTCATTTTCAGTTGAACTTAAATTAAAGTGTGATGCATTTACTAAGTAGTAAATAGATGCAGTAAAAACAGAATAAATCAACACACA
Organism: Pinus taeda; assembly: GCA_000404065.3. Taxonomy (NCBI): domain Eukaryota; kingdom Viridiplantae; phylum Streptophyta; class Pinopsida; order Pinales; family Pinaceae; genus Pinus; species Pinus taeda. The sequence goes on from APFE031479085.1 coordinate 16,366, forward strand.
TGAACACCAGGATTTTTCAGGTGGAAACCCAATGTGGAAAAAAATCACCGTTGTTGTCGTCTCAGTCTTAAATCTTCTTATTATAAAAATTGCTTACAAGTTTTGTACTGGTGCAAACTTTTTCTAGTACACAGGCCATCTACCTGCTGAAGGCTACAATCTTCACTCATTTTCCAGCGTCTACTAAAAGGGATCTCCAACCCCCTCGCTCTTGTACTGTTAAATTTTAGGTATGTTCTATGCTTAGCGCAATTTATTTCAATTTTCACAGTTAGCTCAATATCTTTTAAAGTAAATTGTAGATAGAACATAAACAAAAATCATAGAAGACAAGCCAAGACAGGAGGACACAAGATGTGACGCTAGCTAGGGTGATCCAAAATGGATTTTGGATAGAATCCTAAGTCTAAGTGTTCCTCATTGAGGAAAATTAAAGGCTGAGGAAGTTCCTGGAAATAGCCCCATTGCAAAGACCTTTTCATTCTTAATCTGTTGCAACTTGAATGGGCAAAAATGGACTTAGGATGCAAAAGTTAACGTAGAAAGAAGATGCCTTTGTTCTTTGGAAAAAAGAGGTAAATCTTCAAAAAAATGGCCTAAAAGGCTTTACGAAGAAAAATTTCATTGGAGGAGGTCCAAGGCAGAGTTAGGTGAAAATGGGAAGCACCCCCGATGGCTGATCCCCGACTTATCGAGACGAAGGCAGGCTTGTGTGTATATAACATAAGGACTGGGCCGAGCGATATGCTAATTGTCAATATCAGCGGATCGACATCAGTGGTGGCCATGCCATGGGGCTTGAGGCAGGACCCCACACCGAGCGATATTGTAATCGCCGATATCAGAGGATCGCAATCGGCATCGACATCAACCATGCCATATGGGAACCCCGAGTCCATGTGATACGTGATTGCGATCAATCGCATTGCAACATCACGTCGGAGTAATGCGACAGAGCGGGCCATATATATATATATATATATATATATATATATATATATAATAATATATATATATATATATATATATATATATATATATATATATATGATTGGATCCAAAAGGGTATGAAAATGTCGTTGCATAATTGTTTGAAGTCTGCCATAAGGTCCTCCGTTGGATTTTCGATGTTTTAATGTATTTTTATAAATACAAAAGAAAACCATGGAATGGGCAATTGCGATTTGTGATAGCGATTTCAAGCGAACCCGATAGGAGTATAGGGCAGAGTTGTTGATTTTTGAAATCCAAAAGAAAGAGTTTCTATGGATTTTTCCCGTCTTTAGTGTATTTTCCTACGTAAGTCGAGATCGCTAATTTTGGGCTTTTCAACGCAATTACGGTCCCTTCCATTACAGAACAGGTGGCCACCATCCTTGAAGGAATTTGGCAATGATTGCTAACGCTCAGAGGGGGATTCGAGCGGATAGAGTCCAGGAGCCAGAGAGCTCGAGAAGAGGAAACGAACGAACAACACCAGTTGGCTTAAAAGCCATGAATGTCAGAGATAGAAAGTGGTTGTGAGAGCTGTTGCTGAAACCGAGCATAGGCAGCACTAAGACAAGAGTGTAGAAATCTAAGCCAAAGCAGGAAGCTAGGGAAATTGAGAGCAGGAGTGCAAAAAGAAAAGGCGAAAGCAAAAGGAGGCCGAGGGAGCAAAAGCGAGTGCGCAGAGCAGCCAAGGAAGTCACTTGGAGGTCAAGTGAAGAAATCCAGAGAGCTGTAAATTGCAAAGAGCCAAGGAAGCTAGAGCCAAAGAGCCAGAGCCAGAGCCAGAGCCAAGAGCCAAAGCTAGGAGCCAGAGCCAAGAGCCAGGGCCAGAGCCGAGAGCCAGAAAGCCGAGAGCTTCAAGAGCCAGGGATAAAATGGTGTCTAAACCCATTGTTTCTGTGTAAAACAATGGAGTTGAGCCAAGAGCTTGTAAAAAGGACTTTACCATAATCCTAGAGAGCCTAGATGAGTTGACTAGAGCTCAAGGAGACGTAGCCCAAGAATTTTGGGTGAAATCCAAATTAAATTGTTGTCTTATGTGTTTGTTTTACTACTGCATCATTTACTGTTATATGTATTTATATATCAGTTCAAGCACATCAAATTACAACACAACAACATAATTTAAAGCATATAATCAGTTAAAAACAAATACCAGCATACACCTATATTTTCAAGTACTTTTATTTCCGCATTGGTTAATCAATAAGACTTGGGAATATTTAAGCTTTGGAAGTGGGAGAGGTTCTTGTAAGTTAGACAAGAAGCCTAAGTACCCCATTTTCAGATCAGGTGGTATTAGAGCCAAGTTTGGTTAACCGCACCTTCAAAGAAGGTTATATTAGAATACTTGATTGACAAAGCAAAGATTGCTTGTCTGAAAGGTGTTTGAACAACAAGAGGCTGATTGTATGCTTGCTTTGTAGACTAACTATTGTTTGAGTTTGTAGAGGTGAAAGGAAAGCTATTGATAGCTCAGTCTAGGAAGGACAAATAGGAAGAAGGGCTGAAGGCATTCTTCTATCCCAAAGGGCCTCAAGGCAGTCCTTGAAGCACAAGAGGTTTTTTGCAAAAGGTTGCTGAAATAAGCTCTTTATTAATCTTGTTTGAAGTTCTTTGTTCATTGGCATAATGACAACTTCTACAAGTGTATCCTCGAATTTCTCTTGCATCACAAGACTCTTTGATGAAGACATAAAGAAAGACTTGTTCATTATGATGGGCAAGGTGAGAGAAATGTATGAGGATGGATGGAAGAGAAACATACTTAGACAACAGTTGAATTCCGTGGAGGAAGAGAAGCAGATGCTTTCTGACAGATTGCAGGAAATGGAGAGGCAACTTCATATTGCAAATATGAACCTGAAGAGGATGCATGAGCTGGAGTCCTAGCTCTTTGTTGCCAAAGAAGCCTTGGTCAAGTATCAGCTTGAAGAAGAGGTAAGCCATTCCAGTTTTTCTTCAAATTCTTCTAAGAATGCTTATATTGGTTCTTTTGAAAAACATACTAGAGGCATAGGTTCCAAGCTAATGTCCAAGATGGGCTATGAAGGAAAGGGCTTGGGAAAGCATGAAAAAGGTATTGTTGAACTAATAATGGTTGAGGAAAGGCCTAAGTATTTGGCTCTTGGCTATGGACAGTCTTATGGAGAGAGTTCCAAAGCTGCCATGGAGGCCATTGAAACAACTCCAAGAAAGAGTTGCATTGCAGAGTGCAAAGATTGGATTCAGGAGGAATGAAATAGCTAGAAATATCATTCGCGGGATGTAGGTGTATAGAAGCACCCACTTGAACCAGAGAGTTGTGGAATCTCTAATAGCCTTGAAGAGATTGATGGTGTTTCAAAGGGAGCCACTTCTTCATTTTCTTCACCTCCTCATGAAGGCAATAAAGGTGAAAGAGAAAGGTATAAATCCATGGTAAATTTCACATAAGCATGGGAAAAGAATTGCATGTTCCTTTTGTGGTTTGGATAACCATCATGTTTCTAGATGTTGGAAGAGAATGGCCACATACATGAAACTTTTGAAGGAAAAGAAGCAAAAATCCAAAGGTCTATTGGACAAGGCAAATCATGCTGCCAAGAGGATGCACATGTGTTGCACTTACTGCCATAAGCAAGGGCATCTTGTTGAAAGGTGTTGGACTTTGAATCCAACAAGGCTTCCACAAAAGCTGAAGAAAGTGGAAAGAGAAGATGGCAGAAAGGGAAATGAAGTATCTATGGATGATGTATCTCAAGATGATTCACATGTTGATGCTGATGTGCAGACAAAGGAAAAAACTTTGAACTGGATTGGTAAGAAATGGTTAGAGTTCATTTCCAATTAAGGTTGCATGTCTATTGATGCATCTATTTGCATTTCTTTGTTGATGAGATGCAAGTTGTAGGTTTCTACCAAGATAGTGAATGGAAAAAGGTTGAGTAGGAGATTCACTTTGTTACTGCAACATTATTTGTCATTTCAACTTCGAAAGTACAGTGTGATTAAGTGAAATTTGAAGGATGAATTGCATGCATGAGAATGATGTTCATGAACACAGGGATGTTGATGTGTTCCTTGTATTTGAACATGTATGTGTAATTAACTTGCAGGGTTGATTGCTTTGACATGCATGTGATACCATGTTGACTTGGGAGAAGTTAACTTGGTCTCCAAATGGAGATAGTGATGAAATGTTTCATCTTTTGAAAAGAGTCTTAATGGTATTTTTCTACATGCTTGACTTGAAGGGTCATTTGTTTTAAAGGCATGTTTTTTGGGCTTGTTGTCTAGTCCATCATTTGTATGTCGATGTAATACATGGAGGTATTCACAAGATGTGAAATCTGTTTCTTTTGTTGAAGCAGGAGTTTAGGCCATCTAGTTGTTGTCTGTATTCCTGTTGTTGTTAACAATTGTTGGTGACAGCTTGTCAAATAGGTACAAATGAAAGTTTTGTGGAGCAAATGTACTTCACATTTGTTTTAGCCACCTTGGATCAATGATCAAGGCAGAGAAGCTCAAACTACCTTCCATAACTATTTCAGCAGGACTTCTGCAGGAAGGCAAGGAGGAAGACCAGCCCATCCAGAAGGGAAGTGGTTAGAAACTTTGGTTCAGAGGCACTATGCAAGGCAAGTGTAGGGAGGTTGAAAAAGAGGGTGAGTCACTCTCATTTACTTTTTAGATCAATATATCAGTCTTTTGGAGAACAAAAGTTCTTTTAGTGGGAAGGCATGATCCAAAATGGATTTTGGATAGACTCCTAAGTGTAAGTGTTCCTCATTGAGGAAAATGAAAGGTCGAGGAAGTTCCTTGGAATAGCCCCATTGTAGAGATCTTTTCATTCTTAATCTGCTGCAACTTGAATGGGAAAAAATGGACTTAGGATGCAGAAGTTATCGCAGAAAGAAGATGCCTTTGTTCTTTGGAAAAAGAGGCAAATCTTCAAAAAAATGGCCTAAAAGGCTTTACAAAGAAAAATCGCATTGGAGGAGGTCCAAGGCAGACTTAAGTGAAAAGGGGAAGCACCCCCGATGGCCAATCCTCGACATATCGGGTCGGACACAGGCTTGTGTATATATAACATAAGGATCGGGCCGAGCGATATCGCGATCGCCAATATCGGCAGATCGCAATTGGCGTCGGTATCGACCATGCCATATGGGAACTCCGGGTCCATGCGATATGTGATTACGATCAATCGTATCGCAACATCGCGTTGGAGTAATTTGACGGAGCGGGCCATATATATATATGTATATATATATATATATATATATATATATATAATATATATATATATATATATATATATATATAATATATATATATATTATATATATAATATATATATATATATATATATATATATATATATATATATATATATATATATATATATATATATGCGTCGATGCGATACGACTGGACCCGAAAGGGTATGAAAATGTCGTTGCATAATTGTTTGAAGTCCGCCATAAGGTCCTCCGTCAGATTTTCAATGTTTTAATGTATTTTTATAAATACAAAAGAAAACCACGGAACATGCAATTGTGACTTGCGATAGCGATTTCCAGTGGACCCGATAGGAGTCTAGGGTCGAGTTGATTTTTTGAAATCCGAAAGAAAGAGTTTGTGCGGATTTTTCCCATGTTTAGTGTATTTTCCTGTGTAAGCCAAGAATGCTAATTTTGGGCTTTTCAACGCAACGACAGTCCCTTCCGTTGCAGAAAAGGTGGCCACCATCCCTGAAGGCATTTGCCAATGATTGCTAATGCTTAGAGGGGGATTTGAGTGGATAGAGGCCGGAAGCCAGAGAGCTCGAGAAGAGGAAATGAACAGACAGCCCTAGTTGGCTTAAAAGCCATGAATGTCAGAGACAGAAAGTGGTTGTGAGAGTTGTTGTTGAAACCGAGCACAGGCAGCGCTGAGACAGGAGCATAGAAAGCTAAGCCAAAGCAGGAAGCTAGGGAAATTGAGAGCAGGAGCGTAGAAAGCAAAGACGGAAGAAAAAAGAGGTCGAGGGAGCAAAAGCAAGTGCGTAGAGCAGCCAAGGGAGTCACTTGGAGGTCAAGTGAAAAAAGCCAGAGAGCTGTAAATTGTAGAGAGCCAAAGAAACCAGAGCCAAAGAGCCAGAGCCAGAGCTAAGAGTCAGAGCCAAGAGGAAGAGCCAAGAGCTAGAGCTAGAGCCGAGAGCTAGAAGCCTAGAGCTTCAAGAGCACAGGGATAAAATGGTGTCTAAACCCATTATTTCTGTGTAAAACAGTGGAGTTGAGCCAAGAGCTTGTAAAAAGGACTTTGCCATAATCCTATAGAGCCTAGATGAGTTGACTAGAGCTCAAGGAGACATAGCCCAAGAATTTTGGGTGAAACCCTTGATCAATTCCTCTTATATGTTCTTCAATAGTTCAACAGAGAGAGAGAGAGAGAGAGAGAGAGAGAGAGTATGTTTACAACAGAAGTCAACACTTTGACTTATCTAGATAAGAGCATAGATCATCTCTAAAAAGATGATACATGAGATCAGTTGAAGACACATTGTTTCAACTAATTCTCCAAGGTGACTCCTTCACCTATCATTGTGTTGCATTTCGTCATCATGTTGCACCTCATCATGCTGCACCATGCTGCACCCATCATCACTATGCTGCATCTCATCATGCTCCATTAATCATGACTATACCCATCATTGTACTGCATTATGTGCCATTGCTACACCATGTTGCCATATTAACCTATGTGTTGGCTACATCTTGCTTGCTTGTTGCCCCTAGCTTGCTTGTTGTCCCTAGCATGCTTGTTGTCCTTTGCATGTTTGTTGTTGCATGCTAGTTGTCCCTTGCATGTTAGTTGTAACATTGCATGCTTGGTGTATTTTCTTCTAAGTACCATACAACTGTCCCAATGTTAGTTAGTTGTCCCTTGCATGTTGCTCTCCTTTGGAGACAGATTCTCTGGCTGTTCTGACAGTTCCCGACAGTTCTGACTATTCCCAACAGTTCTAGCAATTCCAACAATTCTGGCTGTTCCCGGCAATTTTGACAATTCTGGCTATTCCCGACAGTTCCAACAGTTCTGACTATTCTCGGTAGTTCTGGCAGTTTCGGCTATTCCCAACAGTTTCGGCTTTTCTCGGCAGCTCCGGCTATTCCCTGCAATTTCGGCTATTCTAGGCAATTCTGGCTTTTCTTGGTAGTTCTGGCAGTTCCGACAGTTTTGGCAGTTCCAACTATTCTCGACAGTTCTAGCAGTTCTGGCTATTCCCGACAGTTCCGGTTTTTTCCCTCTGGATTAGGGCAGCATTATCCCTTAGGATATCTCCTCCTACTAAAACCCAAAGACAAGTAGAGAGGAAGAGATCCCAAGTGTGTTGAAATGACTTGAAGGCCACCTCTATTTATACTAAAATGTTGAGAACAAGTGGGGTTTATTTGGTTGTTGGCTGACCTTGACGAATTGTCCCATAACACATAAATTCATATCTCCATGAATACTTATTGGAATCGAATGATCTTTCGATCAATCCTACACTTCTCGGTGAGAGGGATCCAAGAAAAATATCAGCTTTCATTAATAAGATGACCCACATGGCGTTTGGCCCTAGTTGCCAATTTTAACATGTACAGATTGATATGTTTACCAATACATAGGTTCCGGCCTACAGAAGGCATTTTCACTTTTTCTCCAGGGACCACGTTTCATAAATTTTCAGACTGGATACTCCTGGTACACATCAACATTATATGTAGGCCATGTTTCATCAAATTTGCATATTGGACCCATCAGTAACATTGAAGCTCAAAATCAATCACCACTACAATACAACCATCAAATACAATTGCATCTACCAAAATCCCTCTGATGGCAATCAAAGGAATGACAAATTCAATAGAAAAGGTAAGAGGAGAGCTAGGGATCGAGGAAGAGGACAACCATTCAAGAAGGCTAGAAAGTCCAGGATGTATTAAATGCACCTGACCTCAAAAAGAACCTAGTGTCCATCTCGGGAACGGAAGACAAAGGCTACAAGGTTACTTCAATGATGGCAAGGTATGTATATGGAAAAATAATGTTAAATATGCCTTTACTCTTGGGTTTAGTGTTGATTCATTATATCAGGTCAATGGAAGTCTGCTAGGTGTCATGTCTTATGACACATCTCTCTAGTCTGAACTTTGGCACGAAGTTTTGCCCACCTTCATTACAAAGCTCTACCCGATGTAAGACAGATGATAACAGGGATGCCCGAATTCCAAGTAGAGAAAGAAGGTGTATGTCCGGGATGTGCCGAAGGAAAGCTCAAAAGGGGACCATTCCCCTCAAGCCAAAGAAAGACCTCCGATATATTACAATTGGTTCACTCAGGCATACTTGAGGTTGTGATTAAGAGGGAGACTACTACACCACATACTCCTTAGCAGAATGGTGTGGTGGAAAGGAAGAACCGCACGATTGTGGAAGCTGACCGGGCCATGCTACATGATTAAAGACTTCCGAAGTTTCTATGGGTTGAAAGTATAATCATTGTCGTATATGTACAAAATCGATGCCCTCATCAAGCATTGGGTTCCAAGACTCCTAGAGAAAAGTTCACCGCAAGGTGAACAATCTTCCGACTTTGAGGAGCTCTCAAGAAGCCGACACCAGGGAACCGAAAGAAAAGGATGATGAATCAATCCCTGATGTAGAAGAACCCATGGATCTGATAGATTCTCATCCACATGAGCCTTCCTCTTCTAAGAAGAGGCCTTCATGGCTTAGGGGGATACTTGATGATGCTGAAGGACATGCTGCACCCTAAGGAACCTTCCGTCAAAGTAAGAAGCTTAATAGGTATCAGGGATACCTAACTATCATGAGCACGATCATACAAAATGAGCTTTCATCATTCTCAGGTGTCATCAAGCATTAAGTATGGAAGGATGCTATGACCATAGAGTATGACTCTATTATGGAGAATGATGTCTGAGAAGTAGTTCCCAGACCTCAGACAATACAGTTGTTACTTCCAAATGGCTTTACAAGATAAAGCTTGCAACAGATGGAAGTATGGAAAAGTATAAGGATAATTTTGTTGCTCGTGGTTTCTCCCAGAAGGAAGGTATAGACTATGATGTGATATTTGCACTTGTTGCTAGATACATGACCATTTGCTCGATCATAGCTCTTGTCGCTTCACAAGGATGGAACCTACATTAGATGGATGTCAAGACTTTGTTCTTACACGACTCGATCAAAGAAGAGGTCTACGTGGAGCAACCCAAAGGATTTGAGATTTATGATTGAAAATCTCATGTATGCAGGTTGGAGAAGGCTCTTTATGGGCTAAAGCAAGCACCCTGAGCATGGTATGACAGTGTCAATAGCTACTTGATGAAGCTGGGACTCACTAGGAGTGAAGCCGATCCTAACCTTTACTTTAAGGTTGAAGATGACAAGCCTCTCATACTGGTGTTGTATGTGGATGACCTCTTTCTAACAAGTGCAAACCCTCTCATTCACAAATGTAAGAGGGAGATGGCTTCTGAATTTGAAATGAAGGACCAAGGACTTAAAGTGTGGCAGAAGCCAAGGGAAATTTTCCTACCTCAAGGAAAATATGTGGTAAAGATATTGGAAAGATTCGGTATGATGGACTGCAAGCCTGTAACTACCTCAAGGATATTAACTTTTAGAAGTTATATGGTAGTGATGTCGGACCAGACTTGGGAAATGCCTCTGAGTTTTAAAACTCATTTACATTGATGTTCTTGGTGAACCTCTGTTTGAACATATGTTTTGCAGTTAGCACTGTGAGCTCATATTTGGTTGAGCCTCACTGCATTGATGCCAGGAATCTTCTGAGATGTCTTCAGGACACAATCTCTCATGGATTAAGATACACTGTCAGAGATGTGAGACCACTTGGATATATTGATGCTAATTGGGCAGGCAATGTGGTGGACCGTAAGAGCACTTCCCGGTGCTGTTTCACCTTGAGATCTGCTTTCGTATCCTGGATGAGCAGGAAGCAGAAGTCGGTGGTTTTTGAGCACAACCAAAGCAGGATATACTATTGCTAGCATGACCTCGTGTGAGGCAGTCTGGTTGCGAAAGCTCTTCAGTGAGCTGTTTGGATTTACATTGGATACCACTGTGATTCTCTATAACAACCAGAGGTGGGATTCGATTATTGAGGAATCCCGTATTCGTCGATTGCTCCAGCAGATATACGTCATCTGGGATATGGTAAGTTGATGAGAAAGGAGGCTCCATTGCATTAAGATGATATACATGTTGATACACCTTGTCAAAGCCCCGAGGAAAGATCTAATTTGTGATTTTCCCAAACAATTTGGAGTCGGCAAGAAAACCTTGTACAAGGGTCCTGCATGTTGCATTCATTGAGCTCTGGGAGCTCTGAGGGCTTGCGGTTATTACTGGAGCAACATACGACCACAAGGTGACTCACCCTCCCCTGGTTGGTGCGCACTGGAAC
>APFE031479095.1:5092-22183 GCA_000404065.3 Pinus taeda
CTTCTAGAAGACCCTTATGTGGCACTCTAAGGCCAAATTCGAATTTGAGTGGAAAGAATCATGGGATCATGAGGATATGTGTCACATCTTCTAATTGTATTGTAACTCTAAAAATACATGTGTCTTATCAGTTCCTATTTTGATTAGGACACTAGAGGTAGAAGGAGAAATTCATGGATTATCATTAATGAGATGGCTCTCATCTTTTTGTATAAATAGGAAATCTCTCTCCTTCATTAGTAAGTTTCATAGTCACTAGCTCATTGTTTGGTTATTGCATTTTATTTTGATTGAACTAATGACATGATAGAATCATCTTGTCCTTTTGCTGAAGCAGCAAGGATACTGGGTCTCATAGTCATTAGCTCATTGTTTGTTTATTGCATTTTATTTTGATTGACACTTTAGAAAACCAACAAGAACAAAACCCCAAAAACAACACAAACTATAAAAAAACGAAGTAAGAGAAAGGTTAACTAAGCACATATAGTGCACCACACTTCATCAGTTTACGATACCCGGATTGATAATTTATGTAGAGCAATTTAAGACGTTAAATTGACTAGACACTAAATAAACCAAAAAGGTCTTCCCAAACTCACATTTAGAAATTTTGAAATAAAAAATTTCTTTTTACAAAACATCAAGCACTTTTTTAACATGACACACATGTTCATCCCATGTCCTAGTGTAAACAAGAATGTCATCAAGATACATAAGTATAAAATAATCAAGAAGAGGCCTGAAAATATCATTCATCACCCTCATGAATGTGGTCAGAGCATTGCACAGTCCAAATGGAATCACCAACCATTCAAACAACCCTTTTTTAATCTTAAATGTAGTCTTCCATACATCCTATTTTGCAATCATTACATGATGATAATGATTGTGCAAGTCCAGTTTTGTTAAATAGACAACATTTTTCAATTGATCTAACAAATATTCAATGTGAGGGAGAGGGTGCCTATTCTTCACCATTATTTTTTTGAGTGCTCTGTAATCCATACAAATCCTCCATGTGCCATCCTTTTTCGGCCCCAACATGATCAATGAGTCACATGGAGAAAAAATTGGTCTTATGACCCCTTGGTTTAGCAATCCCCTCACCTGCTTCTTTATCTCCTCCATATCAATAACTGACAACCCTGTACATACCAATGTTCGGTAAAGGAGCATCCTGCTGCAAGTGAATCTCATGTTGGATCTCACACTTTGGAGGCAACCCACTTGGTTCCTGAAAAATCCCATCATAGTTAGAAACTATTTGATACAGTTCCTTTTTATGAGTGGGATCAAAATCTTGGAAAGCTTAAGATGTCTTGACATCCTTTACTCTCACAACCATGAGCATACACCCTTTGCTGGAATTAATCAATCTCTTCATCTGACCTGGACTTACAAGACTAGAACTAACTTTGGCGTGATGAGCTCTAACAATGTATTCCACCTCATTGTTTGTGAGGTGATACTTTTTTTTTCTCGCTATATTTACAGTAACAAGCAATACATTACAGTCATATAGTATCTTTGCCTGAGGCTAAGCCTTGGCATTCTGAACTGAGAGAGATCCCTATGGGGGCAGCCCTCGCAGGGGCGCCAGACTTGCATACAACATCCTGCTTCTGACCAGACATCAACCCACGCAGGGGTACTGTAACTCTCAAAAAGGCACATCCCAAGCAAAATGAATAACCCACGCAGGGGCATCAGACTACCAACCGACTTATCCCACGCAGGGGCAACACAAAACAAGACCAGTCAAAAGGATTAACCCTCACAGGGGCAGCAGATTACTAATAGAGTTATCCCACACAGGGGCAGCATTAAACAAGACCAGAAAAGCATTGAAATTATATGAACCGAAAGCCAAAACAAGACCTGAGGGAAGCTGGAGAGGGTGAAGCTGAGCGGAGGGCCAACTACTTCTCCGGTTCCTCTTCGACCACCGGGCACCATCCAAATCCTTCATCTTCCTCTGCAGCAGGATGGGGACCCAGGTTGACATCGCCCACTTTGGAATTTGACGCCTCCGACAGCTTTGGAACTTGTTCTGCCACCATTCCTAGCACATCTTCGACAAAAGCTGAGCCCTCGTCCTGGTGCGTCTGTTTGCCGCGGAGCTCCTCACTTTCAGATGGCGTTTCTTCCAGGAAAAGAACCGACACATGAGCATTGATGCGGGGCCTGTCCAACGAGCTGCTGAAGGTGAAAATGGCCGAGCCAAAGGCCGACGAAGGAGCTGAAGGGTCTGGGCTGCGAGAGTCCACGAATTGGCTAGCTTGGATTGGCGTGGCATCAGGGAAGCCATGGCAACAACAGCGACAACGATAGGGGTAAGGTACCTGAGCAGGAGGTCGAGAGGACTCTCCCCTAGCCGAGCCTCGATGGCTAGGCGGATGCTGTCGTGGCCTGACCATACTTGCAGCAGAGCCGAGGATAAGGAGCCGAGAGGGAGGCAGAAATGAGGCAGAGGCGGAATTGAGGAAGGACTCCAATTCGCAGTCCCCTCACCTCTTAGATCTATAGCCAACGAGCAGAGGGAAGGAGGGTGTGGTTTCCCTGAGAGCAGATGAGCAAGCGGGAGCTGGAGCGACAAAGGCCGATAGCTGTGCATGAACTAGCATGAACGGAGCTTCCACATCAACTTTTTTAAACATTGAAACGATACCTCGAATCTCGATCGCCATAACTGCTCGCTGCAGTCGAGCCTACGGCGAGAATGGCGTAATGAATGTGCTTCCAGGTTGAACCCCGCCATATATTCCTTGGCGGCGATCCGACATTGAGTGCCTTCATAACTCTTGAGGCTGCCCATGTCCTGCAAGTGGCTCCTCAATAACTACAGACGTGTCACCCGCATCCGGGATTTGTGAGGTGATACTTGTTTTGATGGTGAAATAAAATTGTTTTCATATCATAAAAATATGGGCTCCACATTATAATACCATAGATATCCAAGGGTACAACATCAAGATCAACCTCATCAACTAGTTTGGATGCAATCACAAGTCTAGCTCTACACTGCTTGGTTACATGTAATTTTTCTTTATCCCACACCCAACCAAGAGGATATGGTTTCAGACGAGGCTTGGTCTCTAATCCTAACTTTTAACTAAGGATTCTAAAATCAAATTTTCTTGTGAGCCCAGATCAAACAATGTTTCCACTTTAGTATGTTTCATTACGACTCTAATGTGGAACAATTCAATTCTCTTTTGTTCATTAACAAGAGGATCATTTGAAAAACTTGTTCTTGCATGTGATTCAAAATTTTACTTAGCATGAAGAGAAAGGGTACCTTGTGTGCCACTGTTATGATCAATGTATCATCACCGGAATTAGATCCAAGGTCTTGCTATGCAGTTGCCACCATATTTTTCTTTCCCTTTCCACCAAATCTCTTTGGTTTCAACTCCGGATGCAATTTCCAACAATGTTCATCATCATGGCCTTCCTTCTTTCAATGTGTTAAAGATGGATTTGATCCTTCCTCTTTCTTGGTTATAGTTGGCTTCTTGTGCTTTCCCTTTCCTTTTCCTTTGAACTTCCCATTATGAGGTTTCAAAGATGTTTTCTTTGGCTGCTCTTCTTTATCATACTTTCCCTTGCTTTCAAGGTGATTGGCCTTCACAATGGCCGCATCAATAGTAGTAGTATTAAATAATAATAAAGAATGTCTTATGTAACTATGTAAAGCACCAATATACTTTGTTACAATTTTGAGTGAATAAAGTGAAATGCCAAAATTCAAGACTTGTTTTCTAAACTCTTCTATGAAGCTTTGTACATTTTGACCCTTTCCTTGTCTTAAATATTTCCATTCCATTAAATCCTTTTGTTGATAACCCAAAGGATAAAACCGATCTTTTAATGCAGAAACAAAATTGGACCAGGAAGAAAGAAGATTACCTAGGTCTTTATTGCCTTTCTACAACTTTCTCTCCCACCACACGAGAGCGGTGCCACTCAGCCAAAGAAATGTTGTAACAACCCTGGTGAAAATTTTATTTAATAAAAGTTAATAAGGGAAAAATAATACCACGGTTAAGGGACACTTATTCCAAGTTGAATGTTGGGGCGAATATATGCTAGTGGGAAACACTGGATGTGTTTATGGATAAAGCAAATTGGCAAAGGCAAAGGCAAAGGCATTAAAAGGAAATAAGGAATTTTTGGCAGATTTATTTATGAAAATAAAGGAAAATAGGAGAAAAGTAAGGTGAAAGGTCACAGGTTGCACGTGAGGAGGAAAATGAAGGAAAAGGTCACAGGTTGCACGTGAGGAGGAAAATGAAGGAAAATAATGGAAAATGAAGAAAATAGAGGCCTACTAATAAAAAGGCCTTTGAGGATCAGTTTGTAAGCTTTTGTCAGTTCACTTTTGGAGCTCTCTCATTATTTTTTACTCTCTCACTCTTGAACACTTAGATTTTTATTGGAGCACTTTAGCTTTTGAGAAAGGAAGGAAAAACAAGCAAAAGGAAAGGAAGGAAAGGAAGGAAAGAAAGGATCAAACAAGGAAGAGCAGGATCAAGCAGCTTCGGCAGGAATCATTTCATGTAACATATTGAATGTGTGATTTCCTATATGGTTTTGACATGCATGGATTTGCATGTTGGTGTATGGTTTTCTTGTTGTCGGTTGCATGGTTTTGTCAGGTTATGACAACTATTTTCAGCCTAGCCTTGCCTTTTTCTGGATGCCATGGTGTGTTGGGATGTTGATCTTGGTTTTGAGCTTTGGAATTATTAGATGGATTTCAGAATTTGGGGTGGAGGTGGTGCTAAGGCTCATTCCCAAAGGCCTAGGAATATCTTGACCGGGTTTGGCAAGATACACGGTAAATCTTGAGGGAGGTGTCTTGGTTTAGGGTCTAGTGATCTGGGATTGGATTGTGGTAAATACTGAGAGACAAGGAGACGAAAAATTCCTCAAGGATAGTGATGGATTCCGGATGGAATTCCAAGTTCAGTTCAGTTTTGTGATCAAAGCATCGGTTTTGGTGTGATCCTAGTTTGGTGAGGGTGGAGGTGGCTTAACCTATGGATTCCCTTAGTTGTTGTTGGATTGGTTTATCCATAGGATCTGACATTCATGCTTGGAATATGGCACGGGGGTGACTGGCTGAAAGAAATATTTTGTTCAGCCATGTCTGCGGTTGGGTGGTACATGGAAGTCCTGAACTTGGTAAGATTTGCCTATGTTTAATAAAAGCTAAGTTCTCTTGCTTTTGTACTTGTTTATATGTGGATTTAATGTTTAATATCTCACTATCATTTTCATGATTTGATGTTGGTTATAAGCATGGTTAAATGACTGGTTCATATCCTAGTTATTTCATGTATTTACTTGTAATTTCTAAAATGATGGATGCAAGACCTAGTTGTTGTCATAAAAGTTCAAGAGATAAGGTAGTGATCCTTCTTGTCATGTCTGATAAGAGTTTTCAGTCATTCATGCTATGTCTTGTATTCTAGACCTACAAATTGTATTGATGCCAAGTGTTTGACAAAATGTCAGTCCCGGTTGGGGATGGTCAGGGCTAGTCTCGGGGTTAGTTTTGGTTTATCAAACTTTTAACCATGTGTTTAATGGATTCCAAAAGTTACAACAAGTTCTAGGCAGTGGCAGAAATTATGGGCTTGAAAAGTGCCTTAAATCCTGTGGATGATGGCATAGATATCATGGAAATAGTCCCCAGATGCAAGCATGAAAGCTTGTGGGAGCTTCTAGAGCTCTCTATATGTTGGCATTCCCATAGCATGGGAGAATCCAGAGGTTTAATTGGTCAAAAACTTAGTGGGACCTAGGGGCATGATACCTCTATGGTTGGGATGGCTCTTAGGAGTGTTGTTGCTAATGTGAAAGGTGTGTTTGATGGGTTTCTGTCGATTCCACTTCCTTAAGGGTACCTATGAGGTTGAGTCATATCATAGTAGCCTCTCGTCACATGTTTACCCCAGTTGGGTGATTACTTGGGGAGACATGGGAAGGGTGTTTTACAGAGTGGTATTAGAGCATGGTTCACCCCTCGGATTGGATGGGTTGTGTATTGGTCATGCATTCATGTCATTTGCATGTGTGTTAATCATCCTTGTGGTCTATGTGCTTTTTGCATATGCATGGTGTTGTTCATGGTTGTAGTGATGTCTCCATGTGAATGAGGATCTTGTTGTGTGAAGTGTGTTGCCATGGGTGTATGATTGGTTACATGTTGGTTATGCTTGCATATTGTCAGTGTACAGTGCCATGGTTGTTGTTGTCATGCATGAGGTCATGGCATGCTTAGTTTATATGGTCATGCATTGATGACTGGACTCTAGTGAGAATAATTGATATATGGTTCAATGCTTATGTGTTACATTTCTACGTGTTGTCATGATTATATTGTACATGTATCACACTAATTGTTGATCTTGTAGACAAGGTATCCTCCCTAGAGTATACTAAGGTACGCTGATTTACTATGATTTGGTTTCGCTGACATAGTATGCCTTACAGGAAAGAGATCAAAATGGATAACAAGATGGTAGGCTATGAAGACTCTCCCTATGAATCAAATGAGGAGTATGGTGTTGGAAAATCGTCTGATTTATAAGACATGTTGAGAAGCTTGATGGAAGAAATAAGGATTTGTCGGGAAGATAATGATAAAATCATGCAGGCATGAGAGAAACAAGCAGAGGTTAATGCAAAATTGTTCAAAATTTTGTCAAAGTTGCAACATCAGGGACCACTTTGGATCAGCCATGAGAAGGAGGACAAAACTAATGGGGCATATGGCAGTAGGTCTTAGGGTGGTCATGGGTCGTATAGAGATGACACGATCATATATGGTATTTCCTTGGATACTCCAGATAAGTGGGGTGATAGGCACAGGTACTATTCTAGTTTTGGTTTTGACAGACATCATGACCATCATCGTTATCATCCTTACACGAGGAGTGATAGGGGATACTTGTTGGATGAATTTAAGAAAGCAAGGACACCTACCTTTGATGGAGAGATGAATAAATCATAGGATGCAAAGGCATCATTTCTTGGTATGAGGAATTTCTTCAGATCATGGGTCAGATAGAGTTGACACAATCAAAGATGGTAGGTCCTTGGATACTCCAGATAGGAGGGGTGATAAGCACTTCTACTATTCTAGTTTTGGTTCTGACGGGCATCATGATCATCATCATTATCATCCTTACAAGAGGAGCAATAGGGGAAACTTGCCGGATGAATTTAAGAAATCAAGGCCACCTACCTTTGATGGAGAGATGAATAAATCATAGGATGCAAAGGCATGGTTTCTTGGTATGAGGAATTTCTTTAGATTGCATGATTATTCAGAGAACATGAATAAAAAAATAGCCACTTTCAGTCTCAAAGGTAAATTAGATATTTGGTGGGAGATGTGAAGAATGTCAAAGGTATTTATGAGGATGACTTGACCTCGCATGATTTTGAGAGGCTCTTCAAGAAGAAGTATTTGTCAGAAAGGTACTATGATGACATAGCTAAGGAGTTTTATGATTTGTGAATGAGTTCCATGACAAATGATCAGTACACTAGTAGTTTCTTGGAGCTATTGAGATATGTGCCTTACCTCATGGAGGAGAAGGCCAAGGTTCATAGATTCATTAGTGGACTACCAGTAGCATATAGAGACCAAATTGAGTTCGATGAGCCTAGATCATTGGAGGAGGCCATCCGAAAGTTGAAACATTGTTATGAGTAGTCGAAGAGCAAAGTTGACCCTAAGCGCGACTTGAAAGGAAATGAGAAAGTTAATGGAAAATGGCCACCAAAGTGGGGAAGACCTCAAGATGCAATTGAGAAAGAAAATGTAATCCCTTTCAAGAAGTTCAATACAACAGAGAAGGGGCATGGAGAGCAAAAAACTAGAGGCGATGGTAGAGCCTCATTGTAGTGTTGGATATGTGGCAAGGATCATCATAAGAGGGATTATCCATAGTATCAAGGTGATAGATCCAAGATATGTATTTCTCAGGAGGCACATATAGTTGGGGATGATGGTTATAACATTCCTTAGATCTATGCAGTTGTGGACAACAGGTAGTTGTATCATTAGGCATCTATCATTGAGATGGACGGTAATATTTGTGATCAAGTTGTTTCTATTTTGATTGATCCTAGATCTAAATATAGTTATAGTAATCGTGACCTGGTGGATAAGTGTGGTTTGAGAAAAGAAGTGCATGTAGAATCTTGGTTGGTACAATTGGCTACAAGTATAAAGAAGATAGTTCACCATTGGGTAAGAGCTTGTACATTTGAGTTAAATGGTATGCCTATAGCAGCACATTTAAATGTATTACCATTGGGCTTGTATAGTATTCTTTTGGGTGTGGATTGGTTGTACCTTTAGAGGACCAAAGTGGATTGCTTTGACAAGGCCATTGAGTGTGTGGATGATAGTGGGGAAAAGAGAATTTTGTAGGGAAAGAAGAAGCCTGCATCAGTGAGGATAGTTACTGCTATGAAGGCTAAGCGTAGTTGCAGAAAAGGTTGTGTGATGTTTGTAGTGCATATATCTAGTGACAAGGGGAAAGATGTTGAGGATGCAGAAACCTTCAAAAGGTAACATGTATTGCAGCAGTATTGGGACATGCATCCAACAAAGATTCTAGAGCTACCTCCTCATAGGGAAGTGGATTTATCTATTGAGTTGGTGCCAGGGGTAGCACCAACATCAAAGGAACCCTACAGGATAAGCACTCTAAAGCTAGTAGACTTGAAATTGTAGTTAAAGGTGATTCTTGACAAGGGATACATTAGGCCAAGTGTATCGCCTTGGGGTGCACCAATGTTGTTCATAAAGAAGAAAGATGGAACTCTCAGATTGTGCATTGATTACAAGCAGTTGAACAAGGTACCGAGCAAAAATAGGTACGTATTGCCAAGGATTGATTATTTTTTTGATCAATTAAAGGGAGAAGTAGTGTTCTCTAAGATCGACTTGAGATCAGGCTACCATCAGGTACGTATCAAGGAAGAGGATATCTACAAGACTGCGTTCATAACCAAGTATGGGCATTATGAGTTTGTTGTAGTTCCATTCAGTTTGACTAATGCTCCATATACATTTATGTGTTTGATGAATATTGTGTTGTGTCCTTATATGGACAAGTTTGTTATTATATTCATTGACGACATCTTTATACACTCCAAGAATGAGGAAGATCATGTTGAGAATTTAGCAATAGTGTTGATATTTCCAAGAGAGAATCAGTTGTATGCTAACATTAGCAAGTGTTGGTTCTTTTAGATAGAAGTGCATTACTTAGGACATGTCATTTCCAAGGAAGGCATATCAGTAGATCTGGAAAGGATAAGGCTAATCATGGAGTGGGAAGCTCCTAAGAATATGGATGAAGTGAGAATACTCATGAGATTGGTAGGTTACTACAGGAGGTTCATCAATAACTTCTCACACATTGCATATTCTAACACATCATTGTAGAGAAAAGGAAAGAAGTTTAAATGGACAAAAGAATAAGGAGCTAGTTTTGAGCATATCAAGCAGTTTTTGACACATGCACCAATGTTAAATATTGAAGATCCAGACAAGGATTTTGTAGTGTGTATAAATTCTTGCAAGGGAGGACTTGGTGGAGCTCTTATGCAATAAGGACAGATAGTGTGTTAGGAGTCAAAAAATTTGAGTGAGCATGAGAAAAATTATCTGATGTGTCATCTTGAGATAGCAACGATCATACATGCATTGAAGATGTGGAGGAACTATCTTCTTGGCATGAGGTTTGTATTGATGAGCGATCATAGAGGGTTGAGATATTTGTTTGACCAACGAAATCTAAATCCAGGAAAGCTAGATGGTTGGCTACCCTTAGTGAGTTTGAATTTTAGGTAGAGACATTAAGGGGAAGGAGAACCAGGTTGCAAATGCTCTTAGTAGGAAGGTACAGGTGAATCATATAGCGGTTATGAGATCTTATGGGAAAAATTTACAGGATAGGATCTTGCAGGCAGAACAACGGGATGATAAGAATATTGATATTATGCACAGGTTACAACAGAGTATAGGTACAGGTACAGGTACAGGTGATCAGGATGTAGACTATCATCTCACAAAAGAAGATTTGGTGAGATTCAGGGACAGGATCTATGTGCTGAATTACAGTGAGCTCAAGAAGCTTATCTTGATGGAGTTTCACGTCAAGCCATATTAAGGTCATCCAGGATATTAGAAGACATAGAAGGCGGTAAAGAAAATCTATTATTCACCGAATCTGAAGAAGGAAGTGGTAGAGTTCGTGGCTAGGTGGAATCCAAGTGGTCTACTACATCCTATTGCGATTTTGAAATGGAAATGGGAAGTCATTTGCATGGATTTTATTACAGGAATTCTAAGGACAGTGAGACAACATGATTCTATTATGGTCATGGTTGACAGGCTGAGAAAGGTAGCTCACTTCATTCCAGTCAAGACTACATATTCAGCCAGTGAGGTGGCGTGGGTTCTCATCAGAGAGAGATAGATTACTTGGTGTTTTAAAGAATATTTTGTCGGACAGGGATGCAAATTTCAAATCCGAGTTTTGGAAGGAGTTTTTTGTCGGTTTGGGCATAGAATTGGCCTTCATTACAACTTATCATCTGTAGGAAGATGGACAGACAAAGAGGGTCAACAATATATTGGAGGACATGTTGAGGATGTATGTGATGCATTAGTAGTGAAAGTGGGAAGAGTATCTTTTGTTGGTTGATTTCGCATGCAATAATGGTTATTAGAAGTCGTTGACGATGGGTCCCTTTGAGGCATTGTATGGGTGGAGTTGTAATACTCCCATCAACTGGAGTGATCAAGTGAACAGGGTACTTATTGGACCGAATATGTTGGTAGACATGGAACAGGAAATGCAGGTTATAAAGAACAATCTAAAGGTAGCACATGATAGACAAAAGATTTATGTAGAACAACACATAAAATTCAAGGAGTTTAAGGTTGGGGAGAATGTGTATTTGCGCATCAAGCCCAAGAAGAGCTCTTTAAGGACTGGATCATGTGCCAAGTTGTCACCACAATATTGTGGGCCTTTTGAGATCCTTGAGAGGATTGGACCAGTGGCCTATCGACTTGCACTGCCCTCCAACAATGAAATTCCATGATGTTTTCCATGTTTCATTTCTTAAAAGGTATATAAAGGATGTTGATCATGTTATTGATTGTTCGTATTGCAAGTGGAGCAATAATGAGAGTTCTAGTCGGAGCCTCAGTGCATATTGTAGAAGAAGAATCTAATGCTCATGAATAGATTCATAGAGCAAGTTAAAGTGCAATGGAATCACTTTAGGCCCGATGAAGCTACATGGAAGATGGCCGATCAGATGTGGGCCATGTATCCTTCATTATTTGTCGGTTGATGCAAAGAAATTTTGGTTGATGTTTGGCATATGTTTTGCTGATGTTTTGGTATATGTACATATGTATATGGATGTAAATACAACCATTGTTATAACATCATTTAAAGCCTTTGTATACTTGATTCTCTAAGTCATGGCCTTGGGTAGCCCTTTCCCTTTAGACTTCATCCAAATATTCAAAAATGTTATTTTAAATTCCATATGGAACTTTGCCTTGCAAAAAGCACGTGCACATGTGGGTTCAACTATATCCAAACCGCATATATGATTTAAAATATGAAAGGAATATAAAATCCTTATTTTTTGGTTGGGGTTTACGGGTTGCACTGGAAGCCTACCTACACGAGCTCCCGACCTAACTGTTCCCCAATTGAAAAAACTGTTTTGAGGTCATATAAATACACCTCATGGGGAAGGCCTAAGGGGAGAGAAAAATATGATATTGATATTATATCCAACCTGTCCCTGATCAAGTCTGATTTATCCATGTGCCTCTTGCACTCCCATCTATAGGAAACCATTGTTTCCTCATTGTGACGTCCATCTCATTTATATGGCATCCATGTATATATATTTGAAAGAGGATTATTGAGGCTTGGGTTGGATGGATTCGAATGAAGGTTTCGCTTGGATCCATGGACAAATCAAGTTGTATTCTTCCACATTATTTTTCGTTCATCAATAAAGAAGCCATGTCTTGTTCCTGATGTTAAGATCTTAATGCTTTAATTCATGTTTTAATCTAAATAATGTATGGTTTCATGTTTTATACTTATATGCTTATATGGTCTAACACTTATATCATGAACATGGTTTCAACTACTGCTGGTGTATATGATTTTCTTGAATGAGTTGTAGGTTTTAAAGCATTAGAGGAAGCAGAGGGTTTGGACCCTACGAGAACGAACTCAAACATAGGACCTTTGGATAATACTTCTTCTTCCTACTTCAGTAGTTTAAGTATTAAGACTGTTGTTTGTTTGCTTCTTGTTGGTGTATGCACTCTGCTCTGTTGGGGTGCTCAACCCATACCATAGAGTGTATCATTCCTGTAATAGAATTGGCGACTCTGCTAGGGAATACTTCTATTATTTCCTAGTTTGGGTTGTTTCTTGCTTGATCTGGGATTTCTTGTTCGGTTTCTTGTCTTTCTAGTATATTTGAATTATATGCAACCTGGGAAAAAAGTCTGATCTTCTGGATCAGACCTAAATTTTTTATTTTTCCTTACTGACTTTTATATACGCAAGTTTTAGTTTACACAGTAGCATATACACTCACTCTTAAAAGAAACACACGTATACGCGTGTTTCATTAAAAACAGTCGCGTATACACGCGGGTCTGTCACTACACAGTCGCGTATGCCTAATTTTATTTGAATTTTTCAAATGCTGAGTCTAGTAAAGGGTTTTTCCTGATGTTTCTTGCTTCTTTTTAGTCATTGATTGTCTTGGAAAGTCTTGCTTCTGGAAGATTTTCAGTTTCTTGTCTCTCTTTGCAAAATTACCTAGTCAACCTAGGGTTTGCTTTATGGTAAGGTGTTGGTTTCTGTATTTGGGTTCAAGGCTTCTCAGTGAATTTCTTGGTTGTTTTGTGTCTTTGGAAAAAAGAATTGGTTTCAATTCATTTATAACCCAACGTTTGCATTACTTTGCCTTGATTTCTTGAAAGTTGGTGTTCTTGGTTTTTGAGAAAGTTTTTCCTGCAATCTTGCAAAGTTTTCTTGGTCTTCTTGAATTATTTCTTGCTTGTTGTATTTTGTGCGTGTTCTTTAGATCATTTCATTTGACTTTGTAGCCTCTTGTCACTCTAATTCTTATCATGCTTTTGATATCTATGGCTTGTGAAGTTTGAGGTTCTTTATGCTTGAATTTCACCTTGAAGCCTTTAGTAGTTTTGTTTTCTTGAAAACTCTTTGTGTCCTTAAAAAGAAAAAGATAAAACCATTGTTTTGTTGCCTTTATTTTTCCTTTTTGGTTTTGTTTTTGGTATCTTTATCATTTTGAACAAATGTGAAGTCTTTTCATTAGGCTGAATTCCCTTGATTTTGGGAAGAGTTTGTGTTTGAATTTGTTCTTCCTTTTGTCAAGTTTTGTCTCTCGATCGTTTTGAGAAACACATTTGATTGTTTTTAGAGTAGTATTTTGATTAAGAATTTAGTTTGCATTAGGATAGTTGCAATGTAAGCATTTTTAGTCCTTTTTGTAGATTTTGAATGTGTGAGCGTGTGTTTTGAAAAAAGAAAATGAAATTTTTGCTTTCATAATTTGTTCGTAGAACCTTGTAGAAATATCTTTTCATCGAAAGAAAAAAGTTGCATGTGCATGTAGCCAGTTTTCTATTGATTTCTTTTGCATCCATAACATTATAAATTTTCACTTCCATTTTTCCCCTGACCTAAGAAATTCCATTAAAATCATGTGCTTAATTTTAAATGAACTAGATTTTTTTTTTCATAGTAACATCAACTAGTCTAGGTCATATTAGGGCTTTGGAATAGGCGAGTGGAGAGTTAACTCTCCAAGGCCACTCTAAATTTAAAACATAGAAGTTGATTACAAGAGTGAGATCTAGTGTTTTGAAGTTGACCGAGAAATCTCTTCTCTTCTGGGAGTTAAGCACGAGGGCAAGTGAAGGTAGGAAGCATATATACCCCTCCCTGACTTGTTGGATCCCAATCAAAGACTGTTCCACTCGGTTACCGATACAAATTGGTGACCTTAGTTTCCTTTCCTAGGGACCACATAGGTGACTGCGGGGTGGAATACCCGTGGTACTTGAGGAAGACGTTGTATCACTCTCATTAGTACTTCTGGAGGCTGCCCTTGCGAAGCTTGGGTACTTGCAACAACAAAGGATTTTGAGTGGAGGCCAAGGTAACTATTTATGTTACCTTCACTGGTAGGCTTCAACCGTCATTATCCCAAACTATATTTGGAAGGTCCTTTATATCAATTTCTTATATTTTGATGTCCGGTCCTAATCACCCGGAGAGGAAATACTTGAAAGTAGCTTGATTGATTGTATCTTTAGGGACATTTTAGTGAATGATATTTTCTCCTAGATTTCAATAGCTTTATAATTTTTTGAGTCTTTACAAGTTCTCATAATAATTCAAAGTGGCTAATCAACCAGTTTGTCGGTCTAGGAGGTTTCGTGGGCTCTCACCTATGAGTGACGAGCCCTCTTTTAGAAGGTGTAGGAGAAATTCTGCTAGTGATTTTCAATTAGTAGCAGTGAACACATTGGAGATTGATCCTCCACATTAGGCTATAGTTTCACAGGGTAGACCTAGTGCAAGTCATGATTTGGATAGGGATACCCCTGTCCTTTCTAGGGTCCTCTTCCAATCGGAAGATGAAGATGAGGTTGAAGAGATTCTTGAGTCACCTGTGACTCCTTCTTCACCTCTTCCTCCTAATTATCTAGATGTTCTATTGTACGTTGGGACTCCAACTCACAGGCCAGAAAGCCCTGGTTTTTATCGTCCTTTTCCTTTGATGGCCACTACTGAGAGCATGAATCTAGCTATGAGTGCTACTAGTGAGCATACTCCTATTTTAGTTCAAGGAGGAGGTACTATTGCTATATATACTATCACTCCTACTACTACAATATTTGGATCTACTTCCATTTCCTCTTCGAATGGGGGCATCTAAGATTTTGCTTCCCGCATTGGTTCCTTCCCCTTTGGGATTCCTTCTAGTGAAATTCCCTCAGTTCCTCTATCCATCCCATTTGTTATTTCCACAACCATGACTTCTATAGCTAGTGGTTCAACCTCCTTTTAGGGTTTTCCTTTTGGAAGTGGTCATGTACCTCAATCTAATCCTTCTTTAGGATCTCTTCCTTTTTTGGCTCAAGGTCAAAGTTATAATCCTTTTCAAGGGTGGACTAACCTTGCTTTTAGTGGTGAACAGGAGAACATGCCTTACTCCTCCGTTGATCCGGATTTAAACAGGAACGCAATAGATTACAGAGATAACCATAAATACAGAGATGCGATAACCATAAATAAAGAGATGCAGCGGAAATAATACTTCATTTCATTAATGGAAAATACTGAAATATGCTTACAACCAGAATTGGAAATAAACCAGCTAGGGCGATGGTAGCTTATCTCTGAGGAGAGATGTGCGGCTACATGCCTCTGAACTGTGCCGAACTGTGTTACAATGAGGCTCGAAGGCCTATTTATTGTTGAGAAACAATGGAAAACCCTTCACATTCCAAAACCTACCCTAGGAGATGAAACGCCAAACTGTGGGCCCCGTTTGGGGGTAAGTTGGTACATCAACTTCCCGGGGTCGTAACTTTAGCATATGATCTCCTTTTGAGGCGTACAATAGCTCATTAGAAAGATCTATTCGAGCACTATCATTGTTGGAATGGCAACACCGGTCCATTTGCCCTTGGATTCCCAAAAAACGTCGTTTAGGGCCTCAAAACGGCTCCGAAGTTCAGGACCCGAAAAACTGCTAAAAATAGTAAGTTGTGCTATAATTAAGGAAACTGAAAATGCTGAAAGAGACAATGATGGGGGTCCAGATGGACTTGGCAGGTGGCAACCAATATCCACCTGGATCATTCCTCCCCCCTTAGGAAGCAATGGTCCCCATTGCGTTGAGTTCCTCCATCTGCTGAACTTGTTCTGCACTGTCTGATGTGTCCAGTAATGGTGGGAAGCATGGTCGACGTCGGTCCACATTGAACACTTGGTGCAGGTGAAGGAATGGAGGAATGTTGTGCTCCAAAGCATTGTTCCCCATAGGCTTGGTACTACTGTAAGGACCATGTTGGAGTGGTCTGAGCTTCTGATGGGTTCTGGTAAGGCGTTCTTTCTGTCGATGCAACCAGACTTTGTCGCCCACCTGAAACTTATGTGGTACCCCTGTGAGTGAGGAGAAGTTGTTTCTGTGTTCTGTCATGACTGTATCCCTCTGCTGCTGTTGCTGCGTGGAGGAACCCTTTGCGGGGTTCATGGATGTAGCAACGATCTTCCCCTTACTTTGGGAGTGAACCATACAGATGAATTTCCTGGTCTGTGATATGAGCTTGCTGCCTTTCTTAGCATTGATCAAAGATGTGGCGGTAGGTGGAGCTACCTCTGGTATCCTGTATAATGAATCACACAAAGAAATAATGACAGCGCGAGGCCTTGACTCATACACAGCATGTTGCCTCCACAAGTATGGTTGGCCTAATAGTAAATCACAAACATCCAGAGGTGTAACATCACACAATACCTCGTCTGTGAATGGTTTGATGTTGTAGGGAAGGCGGCACTGCTGGCGAAATTTGAGATCTCATCCTTCATGAAGCCACCCGATACTGTATGGCTGTGGTGTGGTGTAGTCGGTAGGCCCAACCGCTTCACGACCTCTGCTGAAATCAGGTTCTTTTGGCTGCCACTGTCGACAATGAATTGTAGCGGCGAACCCTTCACCCACATCTGTGAGTGGAAAAGACGTTCCCCTCCTCTGGCTCTTCGGGCTCATTCTTCTGGATCTTGGCAGTGGCAACAGTGGCGCTGGGATCCGCATCAATGATCTGCTTCCCTTTGCCATTCCCCTTGTAGGGTTCTGGCTCAGGGTCGGAACATGTATCTGATTCGGAAGCCTTCAACTCAGCCACCAATGACTGCTTGGTCCGACACTCACTTGTGTTATGAGTGGGACTCTTGTGGAACT
>APFE031479101.1:8367-20134 GCA_000404065.3 Pinus taeda
TATTAAAGTGAAATATTTTTAATTATTGATTTTTCTTTTTGGTTAAAGGGAAACGGTAATTAAGTTGTCTTATACTCATTTGGCATTAGGTTTATTATATCACTGCTGTTAGTCAGTGATATCTTGCTACCATGCTCGAGAATTAGCTTGCTCGTACATAAAAAAAATCTCTCTGTACAAAAAACACTGTTGGATTTCTAAGGCATACAATAGGTTTTCGGTGTTCTGGGTGGTACTATGGCCCGCTAACACTACAAAGGCTCTAAATCCCAAGGCCAATGTGACCGTTGTCATGTTATCAAATAATATGGAGTCAGGATTTAGCGTAGGACGTGTGGAATACACGTTGTAAGTTTCTATTTGTTTGTGTCCGCTGCAAAAGAAAAGAGCTCGAGAAAGACTAAAAATTACTTAAACACGATTATGATGATCTTAAATCGAGATTTAAAACCATGCAGGGAGACATCGAAAAACTCGTGAGAGAGGTAGTTAATTATTTCCCTTTCTACAACATTTCGCACGTTTTATGTTTTCTTGATCTGTAGCGTGCGATTAGACCCCAACCATTTCACTATCTTAGACACTTCCGTGGGCAACTCAACTGTCTAACGGAGAAATTTGAGGAATCCCAGAAGGCCATAGGCAGAAACCCTATGCCTGGTCTCAAGATCGGTTAGTGCCCAGGAAATGGACTGTGTTTCTGATGGTGGGATGGATAATTGTATAAAGGATACATGCCCAGTTGTACGAGTGAATGGTTTACTGTGTCTTTGGTGGTGGATGGATAACTGTATCGCTGATAGAAGCCTAGTTGTACGATCGAATGGAAAACTGGAAACATCTAAGACGAACAATGTCAGTGTGTACGTCTCTGCTTCGCTTCAATAATGTTATAATGTTCAACAACTACTGCTCTGGGATTTTCCTTGACATATCTCTCACAGTCAGCGTCTTCAATAAAGAAATATAAGGGTAATGAGCAAAAGAGTGTGAGACAGGATTTGTGCCATTGTAGGTCTAGATTGAAACTGATCTATTTATTAAATTTATTTGTGAATTGATTTTAGTTTTTATTAAATATTGAAAAAAATATTGGTCAAACCTTAATTTGATAGATAATAATCATAATAGAAAATTAATTATTGAATTTATTTATTTTTTCGAGCAATTTATTGGGTGGTCTTTCTAATAATAAATTTTTAGGTATCAATTTTCAAATTCTCTCATTTACATATTTTCTGATTTATTAGTGTTTGTTGACTTACTTTGGCGAATAAAAATTATAATAATAAAAATTTGAATAAACATTATATCACACTACTAAGAAAGCAACTTAGTTGTTAATTCCACTACATATTTAAAAAAGGGAAATATAAAAATAATTCTATATATATATTTAAAAAATCAAAACTCTTTAATATAAAGAATTTAATTAATTAATAAAAAAAATAAAATTTGAATAATTTCATAATAAAAATACATACAATTTGAATTTCAACATAGTTTTAATAAATATATAAACTATTTATTGATTTTGGAAAATTAGTAATATTAATTTTATATATTTAGATTTTTTTTAATTTTATTTACTATAATTTATTTCTTATAGTATTAATTTCAGAACTATGATTATAAATAAAAAATAAAATGTTAACAATTTACTAAAAAATTATGAAATATAGTAAAAATATATTAATGATTAAAATTTAATAATAAGAAAAACATTTATTTAATTGAAATATAGATTTATAATATTAAATGATATTTTAATTATAAATAAAAGTTTATATAAATTTAGCTTTACGGGTGTGGTTTGTTGGTGAGTGAATGTACTTGTTTTTTTTGTGTAGGTGACAAGTTCAAAACTTTACTTATCTGTGTGTTGTGTTTAGGGAAGTGCAATGGTTATAGTGGTAGTCATCCAGATCCATTACATGTCATACTAATTGTGTAAGTGAAAAAAATTATATAAATTTTTCTTCACTTTCTAAATATTCTACAATTTAACTTAAAAAATTTAAACATATATGAAAAACCAAGTTCATAATTAATTAAAACCATTTTTAACCGATCACATTTATAAAATATATATAAAATTTAGTGTAGTTTTCTAGAATCCCTAGAGAGATAAATACATTTTATTGGAAATACCTCGTGGAAGATTCAAAAGTTAAGGATTAGCTTTCAGATAAATACATTTTATTGGAAATACCTCATGGGAGATTGAAAAGTTAAGGTTTATTCTTCATCTCTCATACTGAAATGTTAATGGATATTTTGTTACTTTAGAAAAGGATATTTCAATCATATTTATTTTTATGGAGGTTGTAGTTCGACAATGGATATGTCGTAATGCCCCTGAACTGATGTAAATATTTAATTTATACTATGGTAAATAAAAGATTACTGAAATATTATTAATAGTTGGAATTTAATAATATTATTTTCTTTTGTTTTAGTAATGTTTCTTGAAAGTTGGAACTTCCCAAGAAAAAGGGAACGCCAGACAGTTGTGGAGTTTTTCCAAAACCCTAACCGTCTTTCCCGAATTGGAAGGGGTTTCCAGAGAAAAAGGGAAAAGGAAGAGAACGGGGGTCACTGTGCTGTAAGGAGAGACAGGGAAGGGAGAAGGAAAAGCTGGCTAAGTCTGGTGAGGACCAGATAGCTAGGCACTGAGTGCAGACAACCTGTTGACGGACAGTGGTCCTGCAAGAAGCACGGAGGGGAGATTCGATTCTTGAAGAATGAATCTCGCGGATGGAGGCAAATTAGAAGCAATTGGAAATAGGTAATCTCAGTTTTCTGAGAAGAGAAGCTAAGTATCCGAAGGACCAGGTAAGCAACTGAATTCTGTAGAATAATTTCTTTTTTTTTTAAAAGGACAGAAAAGAAAAAACTAGTAGACTTTACAAAGAATATTATTTAATATAAAATGTTGAAAGATAGATATATTCACTCTTTCTTTTTCAAATTTGTCAAAAATTTGATTTAAAAATTGTTAAAATTCATATTTCCACTATTAAAAAAAATATATATATTAACGTTCAAATAAAAATTACAACTATTAAAAATAAAATAAAAAATAATATATTACTCATTAAATAAATAAGGTAAAACATTCATCAAAATAATAAATTTTATCTTATTAATTTTGGATTTTTTATTTAATTCAAATTAATTAAAATAGTATAGCATTACAATAAACATATTAATTATTATAATAATCATGACTTTTTATCTTAATTAAAAATTTACAATGTTTAATTCTTACTATTTACACTATTTACTGTGACATATATAAATCTTTTAAGACTCTAATCTCAATCGTTTTCAATGCTCTAATTCCTAGGACTTATTGTCGAAATTCGTGAATTTATACTTTATGTGAGTAAATATTGAACAAAAAAATTATATATAAATGTTTGAGCATGTGCAAGTGGAAAACTTTGGAAAATACACAAGTGGAGTAACCACTACCATCTCATGATATAGCAATGAAATAAATAATTCATATGAAATAATTCATTCTTAGTAAATATTAAACATAAAATATATACAAGTGTTTGACAATATGAATGTGGAAAAATTTGAAATTATGCATGTGGGAAAACCACTAGCATCTCATGATATAACGATAGAGTAACTTTATTTTATTAAATAATTTATTCTTCTTTGTCATTATAATCCACCAGTAATGTCATATGTCAAATGTCATGGGGAAACATCGATTATGCTACTTGATAAAAAGCTAATTCTCTTAATTTTTTATTACTCACAAAGATTCAATGTCTCAGATTTTTTTTTCTTCTTGATTCCGACGTGAATGCAAGCTCTTTCCCTAGATAATCTTCAGTTTAATGTATGAAAAGGACGAACAAACCGAATATATAATTGCTACGACAACAAACATCCAGTGTAAAGTATCAGTAAAGCATTGTCAACTTGCTTTACCATCACGTAACAACTTGCAAATAAAAAATTCGTAGACGACAACTTCAAATGCTGGGAGAAGGGGAGGAACCTTTGGTCTCCCATCGACTAAATCAGTTATAACAGAAAAGAAACAAACGATACGTTTCACTGGACTGCAGTTTGTGAGAGATACAGTGAACCCTGAAGTGGGCCAGATCATGTAACAGTGCAACTAGTAGTATACTTCGTTAAAATTTTAGGTTTAATTTTAACGTTTTGGTCCACTTTCAATGGTTTCTTTTATAGTTTTTGAACCAAGAGAGTTGCATTAAAATTTTCAATTCACAAATTTAAGAGCTAAAATTTTAACGTTTTGGTCCACTTTCAATGGTTTCTTTTATAGTTTTTGAACCAAGAGAGTTGCATTAAAATTTTCAATTCACAAAATTTAAGAGCTTTTCAAATGATTCATATTATATTTTATCCTCTCTCATTTTCATACGGAAAACGGAAAGAACGAAGTGTATATAATTTGTGAGTGAAAATTTTGTATAGTCCTTTTTTTTGCTAATGCAAGAGGTAGATCTTTTATTCATTAATTACTCAATAAAGTACATAGAGTAGTAAAAAGTTCCCAGACTCGGAGAAAAATGGGAAACTTCAAAACAACTTTACGCTGCCCCTAACTTTACACTTTACAATCCTCCAAAGTAGAATGTAAGAATTTGGAGAATGATCCGAAAAAAAAAACCCTAATTAAAAACTAGAAATGGCCTTAAACTTGCCCGAATGCTTAGGTTTGGGTTCTTTTCCTAAGGTGATGAATCTATTTTCCCCCGAGGAACTCCGTCTCTGTCGGACGAGGCCTTCCTTTTTTAATTTCAACCAAAGGACTTGTCCAAAAGATCGGACGGTTGTGGACCCAATCCACAGGACAAAACAGCTCGCCATTAACCAATCAATTTGAACCGTTGAAATGCCTTTAGAGATCCGACAGTGGAGAAGGAGATCGTGCCCACCAACTAACTTGGAAGTTAGCGTGCGATAAGGGTTGTATTCCTCTCGAACCCACCGCCACGTGGCACTGGCTGAGTGGGATCACTTCCAAAAAGCAGAAACCACTTCCCACTTGTGTGGGCCAGATCAATAGAAAACCACCCAGGTTGTGGTAAGACTAGCCGGGACAGAGAAATTCTGGTTTCACGGTCATCAAGTTTCATCTGCTTCCCTATGTTCACATCGTTGACCCTTCTTAACTCGGTGCACGAAGCTTTCAGTGCCTTCCTTTCTACCCCCCTGAAGCTCCTTTATCCTTATCAGAACATTTGTAAACTTCCATGCATCCATTGATCCGGGAATCTTCGGTTATCTTTTCCGAACTGTTATCAAAAAACCCCCTTGTGAGCATGCCTCTGAGCCAACCCCTGCTGGTTAAGAATACCTGTCTCCATTGCTCTCTTAAGGAACGTTGTATTGTCTTCAATAGCTTGGTTTTGACAGTCTGTTTCTAGTTTGTTGTTAGGGGAATCATGCCAATTCATCACTGCCCTGTGATCTGTGCAGACCATTCCTTGATTGGCTAGCAAATCTGCTAGCTTGTTGGCCTTTCTTCTCACATGTGCAAATCTGACTATTCTTAGGCTCTGTAGATGACTGTGAATCCAATGGAAGACTTGAATAAGCCTCCAATTTGAAGAGGCCTTTTCCAGTCTTGTTCCCCAACTTATTCTTTTAACAGAGTTGATGACTATCTCGGAGTCAGCTTTAATGATTGTGTTTTGCTGATTTTCCTGAACCAGGAACTCAAGACTTTGTTCCATGGCCATTAACTCCACCATGTTGTTAGTGGTTTTTCCTAAGTTGCCATAAAAGATGAAAAGAATATTTCCCCTGTCGTCTCTTAACACCCCTCCATGGCCTGCCTCACTCGAATTACCTTTGGAAGCCCCATCAATGTTGAATTTGAGAAAGCCCTTAGAGGGACAATGCAAAAAGTTTAGTTTTGGGTTCCCCATTGATCCATTCCTTACAAAGCCCTAAAGAACCAGTCCCTGCAAATCTAGCTAGCAGAGAATCCTCCAATCAGTGGTCGAAGGAGGGTTTGAGGGAAGATTTCTAATGGTGGTCCTAACCATTTCCTTAATATGTTTTAGGATCCTGTCAAATATATTCTGGGAAGAGTTCTTAACATTCTTGAATATCTTGTTGTTCCTTTCTTTCCAAACATTCCAAATTATGAAACTTGGTGTAAGAGCCCAAGCAGAACCGAGCACTTCATTATCTAAAAAGTTCTTTGTCCATTTGACAAGAGTATTGAAAAGGCATCCCATATCTCTTTCAGATTGTTGGAAGATAGTTGCAAAAGAATCCCATAATCTAGAATTGAAAGAGCAATTGTTGAGAAGGTGCTCAATGGTCTCCTCTTGGGCCTCACAGAGTTGGCATCTAGAAGGCCCTAGGAATCCCCTTTTCCTGATATTATCCTACGTCAGGATTTTCCTTTGCAGAACCAACCACAGAAAGAGTTTAATTTTCATCCAACCCAGATGCTTCTGAAGGTTTTTCCAAAGCTTGTTAGGAGCATGGGGATCGAGTTCAAGGAGAATGAGTTTAGCCTCTTTAAGATTGAAGTTCCCTTCATTGTTGTTGCCCCATCTCAGTTGGTCATGCCCCCTAGAAACCAAAATTTTCCTTTGCTCCAACATTTTCATCAATCTTTCAGCTTTGGTTAAAAGATGATTGTCCTCTCGGAGGTCTAATTTTCTCCATTTTCTCCATTTCCCTACACTATTGATTTGATCCCAAAAATCCCTGACTTGGGTGAGCTCCTTAGTATCAGTCTCTGCTTTGAGGTCCTTCAGGTCCTCCTGTAAGAGAATAGGTTCTTGTTGCCATCTATCCTCCCAGAATAATGCTAAGTCTCCCTCTCTGATTTCCCAGAAGCTATGGTCTTGAATCAATTTTCTGTTATCCCAGGCTTTGTTCCAAATATGAGATCCTCTTATATTCCCATCCATCTGTATGCATTCATTATCAGTCCAAGCACTTGCATATTTTTCTTCCCAAGTAATAGCCCATTATGCTTCTGGTTCCTTTATCCATCGCCAGCAAAGTTTTCCCCCTAGAACCTTACACAGAATCTCAAGATCATCTAATCCAAGGCCCCCGTGGTTTTTGGGTTTGCATATTTTATCCCAGGCCACTAAGGCCCATTTCTTCTTTTCTTTCCCCTTGCCCCATAGAAAGTCTCTTTCTATATTTCTCATTTGATGCAAAATTCCTTTGGGAGCAGGGATGGTAGAAAGCATAAAGATTGGGATTGATTGAAGCACAACCTTTGTGAGCACCAACCTGCCAGCCAAATTTAAAGATCTTGTAGTCCATTTCCTAGTTTTGTCTTGCAGCTTGCTAATAATCGACTCGTAAATACTATTATGAAATGGTTTTGCAGTTAAAGGAACCCCCAGGTATTTCGAGGGGAGAGAGTCTCTTTGGAATCCCAGAATTCTGGATATGTATCTCTGAACAACAATATGAGTGTTAAAGAAAAAGATCTTAGATTTGGAAAGATTAACTTCCAAGCCAGAGGCTTTGGCAAAGTCCTTAAGGATTTGTTTGTAGGCAAGAACTTGTTTGACTGTGGGTGTTCCTTGCAACATGGTATCATCAGTTGATGGGTTAAGGCATGTCCATTGTCAGAGAGTTGTATACCCCAAACCTTACCAACTGCTTTAGCATACTTAATGGCTCCGCCTAGACCTTCCATCATGAGAATCAAGAGAAAGGGGGAAAGAGGATTACCCTTCCTGAGGCCCCAGGACGGGGTAAAAGTCTCCGAGGGAGAGCCATTGACAAGAATTCAAAAACTAGAAGAAGTGATCAAAGCTAGGATACATCTTACCCAATTGTAATCACACCCAAAAGCCATAAGAACCTTCCTGATGTAGTTCCAATTCAGTTATTATAAGCTTTGGCTATATCAAGTTGCATGATCATACCAGCTTTTTTCTTACTATTCAGAGAGTGCACCACCTCATGTACCTGGATGATATTATTAAGAATTTTCCTCCCTTCCACATATCCTGATTGTTCCCCTGAAACTAATGCAGGTAAGAGGGGTTTGAACCTGTTAGCAACCACCTTTTATATTACCTTGTAAACCACATTGCATAGAGCTATAGGTCTGAATTTGTCCGGGGTTTGAGCTTGCTCCTGTTTAGCGATCAAGGCTATGAAGGAGGAATTGAGAGCTTTCAAAATGGGTCTATGTTTCTTAGAGTCTTCCGCTACCCGCAGAAAGTCCTGTTTGACTATATTCCGGCAAGCTTTGAAGGAATCGACATTGAAACCATCCGGGCCTAGCGCCTTGCCATTCTGCATTTCTTTGAGAACTCCACTAACCTCCTCTTCTATCATAGGCTTGTAAAGGTTAAAATTATGCTCTCCGGAGACTATTTTGGGAATTTTCTTGGTAATTTCCTAGATATAGTGTTCTCTGTCATAACAAGTTTCTTGAGCTATGTTTCTAAAGTGCTGGACTAGCGCTGCCTCTATTTCTTCATGAGAATTAAGATTATTTCCTCTTTCATCCTTAATCAAAGCAATTCTATTATGTGCTCTATTTGCCATGGTCAATTTGTGAAAAAATATGGTATTGCGGTCACCTTCTTTTAGCCACTGGATTCTAGATTTTTGTTTCCAAGAAATTTCCTTTTGACTGCATAAATACTTCCACTGCTACTGATATCTGGTGGCTTGATCATGTCAAGCTTTGTCATGGCCTTCTTTAATAAGGCCTTGGTTAAGTTCCTGTAGTTTGATTTCAATCAATTTTTTCCCTTCAACGATATTTCCAAATTCATTCTTGTTCCAGTCCTTAAGCCGTAGCGTGATATGTTTTAATTTTTTCTGTAGGATAAACATTTTGGAACCATGAATATTTAAATCCTCTGCCCACCACTTGGTTACTTCGCTGATGAACTCTGGGTGGGAGAGCCAGATATTTTCAAATCTAAAAGGTCAGTTCATGGGTTTACCAATGCCTTGCACCTCCAGTTGTATCAACCAGTGATATGATCCCCCAAAGGGTAGCACTCCAGCTACCA
Organism: Pinus taeda; assembly: GCA_000404065.3. Lineage (NCBI taxonomy): Eukaryota > Viridiplantae > Streptophyta > Pinopsida > Pinales > Pinaceae > Pinus > Pinus taeda. The sequence continues at coordinate 17,385 of APFE031479101.1, forward strand.
TTTCCTTGTCATTGAGCATAAGATCCTCTGCGATTATGAATCTGTCTAATTTAGAAGCTACTTGAGACTCTCCTCCTCTTTTATTGTTCCAAGTGAAGATGTCGTTGTGCATTTCAATGTCCACTAGCTTCATTTCATCAATAAAGGTTTCAAAAGCCACAGAGTCTTTGCCTAGAACTCTAGTTCCCCCTTTTTTTTCCGTGAGTTATTTAATCATGTTGAAATCACCTCCTAATATCTAGGGTATTCCCGCATGCCTGTTTCTTAGAGTCTCCAGAGAGCTTAGAAGCCTTAGTTTAGCCTCCATTCTCTGTGGGCCATAGACATTTGTAACCAGATAGGTTTCCTTATCTTCTACTGGTTGAAAAACTATAGATAAATAATCTCTAGATGCCTCCACATCTATTAAGCCAATCTTTTGTGGATTGCACAGAGTGAGAATGCCTCCTGTTGTATTCTCTGCCTTGAGTTCCAGAAACTCAAATCTATTGAGCCATTTACTATGGATATCTCTTATCTTCTCAATGGAGCCCTTGGTCTCCTGTATGAAAATCACATCCGGCGATGCTTGTTTCATTCTATTACTCAGTAACCTTTGTTTTCTTTTACTACATAAACCTCTGATATTCCAAGAAGTGAACTTCATAATTAAAGATTAGTAAAGGAGTAACTAGATAGATCTTTCATCTTACCTGAATCTATCGTTATCTTTCCACATTCCATCAACAGCTCATTCTGCTTTTTCCTACCCCTCTTCTTTCGTGTGATTCTAGGTGCTAGTCCTGCCGTATTTTTCATCGTCTTCACTCCTTTGTTGCCTTGTCTTTATTTGTGATTTAGTCTACTCAACCCTTTAGCTTGGGTCCTCCATAAAAACAGTTGTTGAACCCTTTTGAGCTCCTCTGTAGGTAATGAGTCTAGCCCTTGTTTGGTTCCCTGATTCAAGAAACCTTCTCAATCTAGATTTTCTTTCTCAAGAATTTCCTGGAGTTCATCGTCCTCCATATCCATCTCACTTTGGGTCATGTCAAGATCCATCACCTATTCAGCATTACTCATCATAAATTATTTCATATTGTGATTTTCTTATGTTTTCTCCTTTTCTTCTTCTTTTTCCTCCTCCATTGTGTTTCCTCCTTTTGCTTTATTAGTATCTCGAGGATCTATGTCTCCTTCGAGGGTTTGGAACCTGTTTTGGTCAACATACTGCTCTTTGGCTTTGCTTGTTCTTAGTCCTCTTTTGCTCCCTTTTCCTTTGGGTACCACCTTTTAGAAGCTTTCTGGATCCTTCATTATATTAGCTTTACTTTTGTCTTCTATCTTACTGAGAGAGCAGTCTCTGACCAAATGTCCATGCTCGTGAAATTTGCGACATCTGAAAGGAATGTGTTCGTAATCTACTATCTGTATCCATTCCTCATCAAACACTTCCAGAATAACCTCATCCGGCAACGCTCCAGAGAGATCCATCTCCACACATAGTCTAGTGAAGGAGGTGTTCTTTCCCCTTCTAGTGGCCTCAGAAACTTTGACAAAACACCCTAACTTATTTCCTATGGCTAATAGAGATTCCGTTTGCAAGTAATCAAGAGGTAGAAAGTAGAGTCTTACCTAGACTGGGACTGAGGTGGAAGTTTTGCGTTCTGAAACAAAGTTCATGATCCACGGCCGCATATAGAGGCTTGCAACAGCAAGGAAGTAGGGCCCTCCTTCAAACACTCTGTCTTTGTCTTCAATATTAGCAAAAACTATAGTGAAAAATCCCTTGGATCCAAGATGAAGGTCAATGCTGCCTTTTGGTTTCCAGTGGTATTTAATCCACGTTTATAAATATTTTTCAGTGAGCCACAGCCCCATGAATTTGCAAATGATTGCATATGTTTGCATGTGATCCTTGTGCGCTTGTAGTGCGGGATCATTTAAAATGATTCTGGGAATTACCGCCGCTTTGGGTTTGCATGGTCCCATGTGTGCTTTGTCTTTAGTGCTTTGCTCCTTGATATCTTCCACATTCTCCAATCCTTCATTGTGCTCCCTTGCTTTGGTTCCCTCTTGCTTTTCTTTATTACTTCTCTCTTTCCCTTCTGATGATTCTCTGTCACTTTCCATGGGTTTTTCCCCTACTTACCACTGCCTGCTTAAAGGAGGGAGTGGAGCTCCCTCCTCTACGTCCTTTCATGGCGGACTGCCTTTGAGTTCGATCAAAACCCTAGTTTTTTCCTCCATGCCGTTTTTCTTCAACCACCTCTCAGTCGAGATTTCTTTTTTTTCTATGATCAATCAAGTTTGTATAGTCATATTTAATCAAAATTTCAAATAATGTTTCATACGACTTCATAGATTTATAGATTTATATAATATGCGAACCTAACGTTTGAATAGAAATATTTGTAGAGAGATTCAAATAAAAATAAAAAGCATTCTGAATAATCTTTTACATGACTTCATACGATATAGGGAGTCAACATATTTTTAAATTGTTTTAAAATAAATTTTGAATATTAAAGATTTAAAGATTAATAATTTTGTTTTAAATCTTTTAATAAATCGTAAACGTGACTTATATATATAAAATTCGTATTTTAATTTTTAATTTTGAAACTCAAAATCATTTAAGGATTGAATTTGAAATTATTACAATATATAATATATGAGTTACACATATTAATGGAGTTGTCTATAATGCGACTTTTTGGAGATTCCGGTGACGGAATCCGGCGGAAAAAATGAGGTTAAATCTTGATTTTTAG